>CAAKMY010037139.1:0-10554 GCA_901111285.1 Corrigiola litoralis
CCACCCATCCCACCACCAACCCTCCCATCCCCATACTCCCTCACTTTCCCATACGGCTTCCCCAACCCCACGAAATCATTCTCCCAATCCAAACACCATCATTGATGAGTCCCACCTATCACTAATAAGAAGGGGGATGAGGGGTCCCAACTTCTTTCCAATTCCTTATCTTCGTCCTCTACTTCATACCCAACACCACCATGCCTTCTAACAACCTCCTCACTCGACCACCACTAAAACCACTATTTTCCCAATGGTGAGAGAGGAAAATAGATAATACTTATGCCTAATGATATTGTGGATGGAGGTGGTTGAGTGGTGGTTGAGTAGGTAGTGATGGTGGTGGCCTATTTTTTTTTTATCTTTATTTGACAAAGGCCAAGCTAAAGCGAAAACAAGAAACTAAAACCCCAACCCAGACGTCCTTGCGCTACTCGCCGCTTGCCATTTTGTAGCTAAGGAGTGTGCTTGGGTTACCAAACCACGGTCCACTTAGACAATCCGGCAGATCCGAAAAGCATTACCAAGCTCGATAATATCTTTGAACACCCATTTACAATCAATCGGGGTAACTTGAGAACCACGAATGATATTAACGGCGTTGGCACAGTCCGAAAGAATCATGATATGATTACACCTCTTCTCCGTCGCCCAACTTAAAGCCTCCTTGATAACATAAGCCTCCATAAACAGAACTGACCCAGCATATGCGGAAACAACACCTTCAAATATTTTAGTGGTCTTAGACTGGTACCAACCCACCCATGCTGAAGTAGCTATCAAGTCCGGCTTTCTCCAAGAGGCATCTACTTCTAACACAAGTCCCTTCGGGGAGCCAAATTCACACGAGCCAATTCTTGTTAGATCAAATACTGGGGGACCTTTATCGGTTTCATTAAAGAATTTCCCTTAAGTTTCAAATAACCCTACTTGCATCAAGGTCGGATGCCAGTCTCTTAACACAGGCTAGGACACTGGTAGGGTTCACATCACACCAATTGAAGATTACATCATTCCGATGTAATGAAAGGGCCCACAAGATAGCAAAGAAATCAGAGACTCTTCTAGTCCCATCATGAAGTTTACACAGGAAGAGGACCATATCCATGATCCACTTCTTAGTGGATAACAAACTCGACGCTTGTATATTTATTCCAAGATCCGAGCAGCTCCAAACACGTTGAGAGACAAGACAGTATCAGAATAAGTGATCCAGAGTTTCCTCACAATTTCGGCAGAGCACACACGTATCATCAAATAGTAACCCTCTCTTGGCCAGCTGACCTTTAGACGCAATAGCCTCATTAATCAGTTTCCAGGCAAAAAATTTCCATTTAGGGAGAATATCCAATCCCTATAACTTCTTCCAGAATCTTTGTTCTAAGACCAGGATGTTTTGATTGTCAGGATTACCTAGTATAGCCCAAGCATACCCAGAGTTGACCGAAAAGAGGCCATACTTCGAGTGAAGCCAATACAACGAGTCTTCACCCTCCGAGGTTGACAACTCAGTTCTAAGGATCTCAAGAGCAGAGTCTATCTCAAAAAGATCAAAAATCCTATTCTTATCCCATCTCAAGGGAAGTTCCAAAATTAGATCTTTGACCCATGGTTACTAACCGCTCCGAGGGGAGCAAAATCCTTAACTGAGATCCTCCCAAACTGAACCCAGTTACTTTCAAGGACACGAATATTATTGCCACAACCAATTTTCCATCTAACCCCATCTTTAAAACTATTAACGATGTTGCACAAACCTTTCCAGAAAGAGGCTAAACGATAACCAAGGTGGGGGAATTGACCAAGGTTGTACTTAGCATTATATATCTTGGCAATCAGAAGATTAGGGTTGTTAACAAGACGCCAAGCTTGTTTAAAAAGAAGAGCCTTCTTAAAAGTACCCACATTACGAATTCCAACTCCCTCACAACCTTTAGGAAGAAAAACCACCTCTTTTTTAACCCAGTGGATCCCTTTTGAGCTCGAATTGGCCCACCTGAATCGGACCAGGATAGCATTAATCTTATTGATAATCGAGTCAGGGATTTGGAAAACCGCCAAAATGTGGAAAAAAAGAGCAACAAGGACCGAGTTGATAAGAACCAGTTTACCTGATTGTGAGATTCTAAGCCTCGACTAGTTATTAATCTTCTTCAACACAAGATCAATCAGAAATTGGAAGCTAGCTATCCTAGTTGCAGTGAAATCAACCGGAACCCCGAGATAAAAACCAATATTATCCATTTGTCTTAACCCTATAGAATACATGCCCTTCTTCTTTAGAGAGCTAGGCGTATTTGGAGAGAATTTAATGACAAGTTTTTCCATATTGATAACATGCCCCGACATAGCACAAAATTGATCCAACACCCTCTTAATCCACTTGCAGGATTCAACATTAACTTCAAAAAAATAGGAAAGCATCATCGGGATAGAAATGGTGTGAGACAAGAGGAGCTCGTCAAGCCACCTTAATACCTTTGAAATATCCTCGACCTTCATGTAGGCTAAGAAGTCTAGACAGAACATCCATACACATGATAAACACATAGGGGAAAATGGGGTGCCCTTGTTTAAGGCCGCAATTTGGGAGGAATCTTACCGAGGGCAAACCGTTGATAAGAACACAATAGGAAACAATTGAAAAACGCCGGTGGATCCATTTAATCCAACAAAAAGGAATACCATACGCATAAAGTACCTTGACCAGGAAGTCCCAGTTCACTATGTCATGTGCTTTACTCATGTCGAACTTAACAGCAGCCAGACACTTCTTACCACTTTTCCTTTTGTTGATAAAAGAGAGAATCTCATGCGCCAGCAAACAACTGTTCGCCATTTGCCTACCTCGGATAAAGGCATTTTGAAAATCTCCGATAAGCTTAGCCATTACCTTCTTCAATCTCCCAACCATACATTTATAGATGCATTTGTAAATAACCTTACACAAGCTGATAGGCCGGAATTGAGAAACCAACGTCGTGTTCTCCACTTTAGGAATAAAAGCAATATGAGAGTTGTTCCATTCCCGTAACATAAACCCAGAGTCCAAAAAATGAGAAAAAGCCATAAACACATCCTCTCCCATTGTGCCCAGTGCAATTGTAATAGCTCCACAATAATACCATCAGGCCCTGGCTCTTACCATGCCCCATACTAAACACACATTGTCGTACCTCTTCCAAATCAAATTTCATGAACAACATATGTAACACCCGAGGATTTACCTGCTTGATTAATTAGACTAACATGAGTTTAGTCGCTAATTAAATATTTTGGGGATTTAATTTTATATTGCACGTGAGTGCGAAAAATTGTTATAATAATATATTTTTGCCGACGGCATGATTTTTAAATACTTTATGCTTACTAAAGGGGCAAGGATTATTTATGAAATTCAAACGAGGTTTTAAGTGACCCGAAATATTTATCAACGACTTTATTATTTTTCGGAGAATAAAATATTATACGATCATTTTTGTGATTTTAAGCCCACGGATGATAAATTCTATATTTTGGGTCAAAAGAAAAATTAAGTGACCATTTTATTTCTGAGATTTTATTAAAAGGAGACCATATATTATATTTCAATGGGTACATAATACCCGAATACATTTACACATCTATTAATCTCCCTAATTGTGACACTACACCTAGCATGACAACTCCATTTGTCAGATAAACAACAAAACCCCAACTCCCTCATCCTCACTCTCATGCACTCCCTATTCCCCCTTCACTCTCATTTGCTCTCTTCATCCTCACGCACCAACACCATCAACTCCATCATTATTCCGGCCACCATGCCGATGGAAAACGCCGGCAAACGCCGCACCATTGCCGCCCTTTTTCTCTCTCTTTGGGCAGCAGCCCCATGGGCCGAAAACCACCATTTTCCCGCACCATTTCCGCTCCGTTCATGCCGAAATTAGTTGCCCATTTGTTTATAGGTAAAGCCTATACTTTTCCTTACTTTATTTTGGGAATTTCAAACTTTAAAGATGATTTTTAATTGTAGTTATTCAAAAATCCGAAAATGGGTTTTCAAGTTATTATTAGTTTTAGTTTGGGTAGAAACTAATTAGATTGTCTATGAATGTGTATTTTGCGAGATATATATATGGTGTATATGAAATGGTGAGCTTATGATGATATTCAAGAATGGAGGATTGAAGATTGGAGGTTGTGATGTCGCTTGTCGAATTTTCGCTAAGCTTGGACATAGGTAACTAATTTCTTACTTCTATGATGTTGAATGTGGTATATATGTTGTGTTTATTGATGGGATTAAAGATTGGTATGAGATTGAAGAGAAATTTTGTTGGAATATATGATGCAGTTTCGAAAACTGTGATTTTGGGTGAGTTGTGGGTGTTCAAATATTGAACTGATTATGGATTTGGATTCCTCATGAAATTCCCTATAAAAAGAGCTACTTATACGTCGTTTTTGGTTGAGAAATGAATGAGTTTCGGTAGTTTTAAGTTGGAGCTATATATTCTATACGGGTTGATAATTTTCGAAAGTCTTGTGGCATTATTTATGTAAATGAGCATAAATTGTGCATTGGTGAGATTGGAATATGATCTAATGTATATTTAGAGTTGTGAAGTGTATGATTTTAAAGGAGTATATGTACTTTGATGTTGTTTAGAGAACGATACATGTTGCCTTAGAGCCTTATATGTTTTATATTGATAATTGGTGTTTTGGAATGTAAAGAAGAGTATTAAAGTGGCTTGAGTTTGAGTTGGATATATTACGAGGAGATGGTGGTAAGTTAAATTGTTGGTTTGATGAGTATGAGGCTTTAAAGTAAATTCTATAAATGGTGATGCTAGTATTCTTGAACGGTTGAAACTTGTTAAGTGTTTTATGTGTGATTGTTGGCTATGGCCTATGTATGAGTTATGTGAAGTTGTGTATGGTCGTTGGCTACGACTTTTGTGTTTGGTTATGAGTTAAAATGTGGTTTGAGATGAAATGTGTGAAGTCATAATGTTGTTCTATGACGAGTTTTGAGATGCATTATGTGCATATGAGTTCATGGTGAGTCATGTACAAAGAGGCATATGTGTGCGTGTGATATGCGAAATGCGTATGTGGTGTGGAGCTTTGTATGCTCGAAAGTGTGGCCTATAATGGCGTGGAATAGACTTGGTCTATGTAGTGTGCACATGATATTGCCTAAGTGTGGTTAATTGATGGTAGTTTTGTGTAAATAAGTCTATACTAAAGTATTGGTTTTGAAAAGATCACTAGAGTGTTCTAGTAAAGTTTTGATGGAAATTAGAGTAAGTTGTGGTATAATAACGCCCAAATTGTTTTGAGTGAGGTTTTATAAATTTGGGAATTATACCCTTTAATTTAAAGTGACCCTTTAGATGGGTTAGTGAAAGAAAATGTTTTACCACAAAGAATTTGGTAAAGAGGTGATAAAATGATTTGTGGCAAATTTGGTGATACTGTATATGAACGATTGAGCGCTATTTTAACTAAAGCTAAGCTATGATAGCTTGCTATATTTTCGGTCATGTGAGTATATAAATAAATTTTGTTTTGAGTAAGAATGGTCGAGCTTGGATTTAAAGGTGATTTGCAAGCTTAAGATAATGAAATGACTATTTTGACTAATCTATGAGTGAACTTAAGTTTTGTATCTAATGGACCTATATGAGTCCGAAAATGGATTGTTTTATCATGAATTTGGTTATAAGAGGATTTTATCAAGAATTATGTATGATTGCATAAGTAAGCAAAGTCGTTTGTGTAAATGAGCTTATATGAAAGAAAAAGGTGTGGATAAGAATTTTATGAGCTTGGCATAACTTTTGATAAATGGTTTCGGAGTTTAAATGGGAAAAGGGAGTTATTCCATCTATTTGGGTGTGCATTTGAAAAAGGGATGGTTTAATAGATTATTTTCTATGTTTTCGGCTACTTTTGAATTTGTTAAGGAATTGTACAAAATTTAATGATCTTGCTGTCACGGATTGAAAGCTATTTTAAAAGAAGGATTATGCTATGGATTGCTATTGTACTTCTCATATGATTTCTAAAATGATGGAAGGATTTGGAAAATATGCCAAATAAAGTTTTAAATGGTGAAAAATGGTGTTAAAAGACCACTAGTGTGAACTAGTGCGATTTAGTGGAGTTTTGGTTAAGTTTTATGGACAAGTGTGCTATGTATATTTTGGATTGATAAAATATGAAATTTATAGTATGAAATCTGTTTTGGTTATGAATTCTAAAGGTATATGTGTTAAGGTTGGGTATATTTGCCAAGGGATTGGCTACAAAAAGATTTAAGAAACAAGTTGTACCGACTTTGGAGTGATTCTTTTCATTATGATTCTTATGAAACTTATAAGTATATGATTGCTCAAATGGTTTTGGCTCGCTTAAGTGTTTTGAGTGGAGGCCTAAGATGAAATTGCAAGCATAAAAATGGTAAATGATGTTTTGAGCTATTTTGAGACTTCAGAATGAAGTCAGAATTTCGTGGACGTATACTACTCCAAAAATTATGAAAATTTTTGTGGAGTATCTTGGTACTGTATTGGACTTATATACCAAAAATTAGCTCAAACGGAATTATAATTATTTCTGTAAAAATCTCACAACACAGCAGGTCAAATATTGTGTATATGCTATATGTTATTAAGTGTGTGTGTATGTGTGTTGTGATGCATGTTTGAGCTAACTGGGCGCGTAAGACGAATGAAATTGATTAATATGATATATGAGGCTAGTTAGGTTGATAACTAGCATGTTGTATTTGACTCGGTTGGAGTCAAAGTAATAGATTTTGTTTTCTGTACCCGAGTTGACTCAGCGAAGTCATAGAAGGAGTAAAAGGGGTATATCGTGAATAGATTATCAATGATGTGAAGGGATTCGATTATATTTTACCAGTCGGCATCGACATGCCGGGGTATCCGAAAAGTGTCAGACCAATTGTGGAGTTGTGCCTATGCCATTGGTAGTTGTATATGGGAATATGACTACAACAGGGTGTTGTCTGGGCATCCTTAATACGAATCCGGTCTAGAACCGTGATCAGGTTAGGAGGTGGGGGAAGGTCCTAACCTTGGCATTAGAAGAGAAAGAGGTAGTATTCTAATCCCTCCTTCCTCCCGGCTACCGAGCGCGTGGGCAAGGGGCTCGCTTGAGGGCTTCTCGACTCAAGTTAGAGCAGTGTCTAGTGATGAGTCCGCTCCCATCGTAAGTAGTCAATGTTTGATTGGAATACGGTTTATGTTTAGATGTGCGAGAAGAGTATAATCGAATTCCCTTATTGAGATGAATTAAGGTCATGGTTTGGTCAATGTTTGATTTGTCCATTAGTCTACCTGTGGTATGACTAAGGAATGCTCGATGACGACATCACATCGAGGGTGAGTTTAGGGGATCATGGAGGATGATCCATTGTGAGCTATGTCCCGTGGACATATGATGGCATGCGCGAGAGCATGGGTAGGACTTGCACGATTGCAAGGGTGTGTCAATAATTACAAGAAACATGCGGGGTATTGACATATGGTGCCACGGTAAGATGAGCGTGGGTTATGATATGCGCATGTGCCGTGGTATTTGTGATGCATGTGTGGTGGCATTTTGTGATGCATATGCATGAGCCGAGTTGATTGGCACTTTGTGTGTTTGTCGAGTTGGTTGATTTGTGATGCATGTGTCTTTGTTATTTATGATGCATGTGTGTGAGCCAATTTGGCATTTTGTATGTCTGCCGAGTTGACTGGCATTTTGTATGCCTTGGTATTTTGCAAAGCATGTGTTGTGATTATTTGTAATGCGTGTGTGTGAGCCGAGTTGGCAATTGATATGTGTATTGAGATAATTGAGGCTATTCATTTGGAGTCATATGGTGATGCATATGGTAAGGTGCAGTTATGTCAAGTATGTGTGTGCTTAAAGATGGCATAGGTTTGATCAATGCATTTGGCATTGACTTGTGATTGAGGATTATGTTGTGTGGAAGTCGATTAGTTGCTATATGTTGTTTGTGTGTTTTGTCCACCTTCTCTTTCTTTGGTGGGTCTGCTATGATTCATTGGAATATTTGGTTCCAATATGGAGCAGTTTTTACATTTGATCAGGTTGTTCGAGATGAACTTGATGGACTCCTGGTGAAACGAAAGAAGGCGAGACTCACGAAATTATGTTTTTGGTAGTCATGGTGTAATTTCACCATGAATATTTTATTGAATGATTTTGTTATAGAAAGACATTTGAGACTCTGATATTTGGAGATTTAATTAATAAGAATTGTAATGAGTTATTGTATTTATGGTTTATTTTGAGATTAGCCTGACATTTGTCGGAGGTAGACAAATGTGCCGGTAACGACCCCAGAGGTTCCGCTGTGGTATTGAAATTCCTGTGTACAGGTTGACATTAAATTATAAAAAAAAATGAGGACTAAATTCGAGGAATTTATTTAATGTTAATTTTGTTTATGAATGGTATTAAGAAGTTAAGCAAGGAGGTTAAATTTGGGGTGTTACAACATATCCAAATCCAGATTCGAAATTTTTGTGCTAATGATAGCATCAAGAACAATAAGTGGGTCAACCCCTCCCCTGATTAGGGGAAATAGCCGATTAAAAAAATCTTGGAAGTGGCACAGAAAAGCATTGGCGATCTCATCTTCGGTGTAGATCCAACTATCATCATCCATTTGAAGCATGCAGACACATTTTTTTATTTTTCCTAACCTTAAAAGAGGAGACAAACAATCATGAGCTGACATCACCATCCCTAATCCATTTTGACTTAGCCCGCTGTTTCCCATACTCAAAGCTAACCTCAGCTATCCCCACCCAATTTTTACTAGCTTGCAAATACGAGGCCGCTTCAAACACAGACAAGATATCCGACCCTTTGTCAGCGAGGTCATCAATCATCCCTTTCCAATTAAAACCCCAACACTTTTTATTATTGATACACCATTTCAAAAAGTGTTTCTTAATCCCTTCTAATTTACGGGCTAGGCAAAACATGTGAGATCCCCTACAGTCCAAACTCCAATTTTGTTTGATCAAAGAGTCGAACCCCTTAGCAAGAAGGCACCAATTGTTCACTTTGTAAGGACGTCTTTTTTTCTAACCAATTGAAGCCCTCCCAAAGTCTAAAATGATTGCAGCATGATCTGAAGCTAGAATAGGTTGGTTAAGAACAAAAGCATGGGGGTTTTTGTTTGACCAAAGGGGGGTACCATAGGCCCTATCAAGCCTTTCCATGATCAAATTTTCCTCCTCCCTCCCATTACTCCAAGTAAACCGAGGCCCCTAAAAAGGGGAGGTCAAACAGTTCGTTCCTAATTCGCCAGTCCACAAAAACATTCCACCCTTGTATTATACTAGATTCACCTAATGTCCTCAAAGAACTCAACTTGATTAAAATCACACAAAAGAACACAATTTGGGTACTTTGCTTAAAGTGACTCAGCAAGTTCCCACACATCCTGTCTATCACTAACATAAGGAGAGTCATAAATACACAAAACATACCAAAAAGAGCCATCATTCTCCATTATCTTGCAGAGGATCATATTACAACAGCAAAATACCACTTCAACTTCAACATTATTAAACCCCAACAACAGTAAGCCACCCCTAGACCCATCTGCATCCACTCCATTTATACAAACATCATTATTTAGCTTTATATTACAGAGTGCCTCTTAAACAGAGGTCTTAGTCTCCATCAGAAATAAAATACTAGGATTCAAGGATTGGATTAACCACCTTTTGTAGAGCACTGCGAGGGTGTCCTTCTTGCTCAACCCCCTGCAGTTCCAAGATATGAGCGTCATGGTTCCTTGGGTGGTTCACAGAGGGGTGCCACCACACCCTTCTCGTCCACACTTACTGAGAGAACCCGTCCTTACGATAGGTCGAATCCTTGGGATTTAGCAAAGCTAAACGTCGAATCGGTAATCAAAGTTCACATTCAAAATATAAATATAAAATAATCAACAACGGAAGTCTTTCAAATACAAAAGCAAAGTATATGGAAGTCCGAAAATACCAAAACGTTTACAATTCAAATGCAATCCTTAAACAAAATTCATTTCAAAGTCTAACTCAAAGAAATGCAATAAATGTTCTTGGCTTCAAAGCCTTATTAAAAACCGTCCAATAATAAGTAAGTTCCCTAATGCCCTCCATATGCATGTGAGTCATCATGCACGATCTCTAGTTGCAGCTACACTCCATAACAACAGGAGTATAGGTTCCAATATTTGGGGAACAACCCAAAAACATGTAAGTGTCAGCCATCAGCTGAGCAAGCAAATAATCTTAAACGTCAAGCATTCAACATACTTCATAAACAATAATAAATCACATGCATAACGATATATCAATGGCATCTTGCCTAATATCATAATCCAAAGGCATCAAGTCTTAATCACAAATTACAGTTCACAAATCACGATGCAAAGTCCACGGTGTAAAGTCTTACCCTTACACAACCCTCTAGAATTCACGTCCAAGTCTAATAGATTAAGTGATCACCTCCCCACAGTAC
>CAAKMY010037143.1:0-27202 GCA_901111285.1 Corrigiola litoralis
AGTTGGGTAAATGGAGGAATCTTATCAGGACAAAGAAGTCATTTTCCCACAAAAAAACTTTCCTTTTAAGGGTATAAAGTTTATTGTGGGACACCCATTTAAGGAAAGTATGAAGTTTATCGTGGGATGGAGGTTAGTATCAAATATGAAGCTTGATTTAAAACATAAATAATATATATAGACCGTCTCTGCTAAAACTTTATGCCTAAAAAATCTAGGACATATCTCAAAAGTTGTTGCCGAACACGCCCAAGCTGATCTAGGTCCCAAAGCAAACTATTAGTCCTGTCTTTACTGCTTCTCTTTAACTTTGCTGTTATTTTCCCTCCATCAATGTCCAAACTCTGCCCACTCCCGAACCACATGTGACTCTGGTTTGGGTGGTGCTTGGCTTGGACTTGACTTACCTCTCTCTTTTTCCTCAGGTGACCCCCTTTTTTAATATATCATCATTATTTCATTTCATTTCTCTGTTTTAGTTACATTTTCTGCTTTTATTTTTCTGGGATCGTTGTTATTGTTGCATGCAAAAGATACTTAGGCTAAATGCCTTTAGTACCCCGAAGGAAGGATGCTACCCCTACCGTCGGTGGGGATACTCGTAAGACACACAAAAAAAAAAAAAAAGATACTTGGGCTGAATATATTCTTTGTACTTCAATTATAAGATGATGGTATTTATGGGAGCTCTGGATAAGATAAAATAAAAGTAGACGGTGTCATGCTGGCCCAGTAACGGGATATATATATATATATACATATATATATATATATTCTTTGACTTGAGCTTGGAGGAAGCTTGAGTTGATTTTGCTTTTGAATAAAAGTAAACGATCTTTTCTAAGAATTTGTGTTCTTTGAAATCGTCTCAGGTTGTTTGGACCGGAGAATAGTTCATTGCAGTATGAATAGTGTATCGTAAGAAGTTAAGCACTGCTCCTGCTCTCTTGCATTTCATCATGGTATGTGTTTTCTCAATACCTCTTATTGATTGGATTTTCTTGGATATGAGATTGTTTAATTTTAAGTTAAAATTAGACTGCTTGAAAGCGAGTGATGATGGGTGCATAGCCGTTTGGTAAAGAAAGGTGGGTTATAGCGGTAGGGGCCCACAAAATTCCTACCCATATTATCGCTCCTTTATATTTTATCGGGAGAGTTTTACCCTCGTTTTTTTATCAGCAAAATCACACGTTTCTGCCCAATTAATTTCTCCTTGAAAGTGGTCATTGTTTGGCTTAAGTGGTCACTTTTTGCTAAGAATGTGATAAAAGTGACCACTTTAAACCAGTTCGTAATCACGTCTAATTGTAAGTTAAAATTAGTGTGTCTCTTTTAATGATTTGTGTTCTTGGAATCTGGGAATTGGGGTATGGTACAGTCGTGCCATACTCACCTTTCAATTGCGAAATGCGGGCTTTGGTTTTTATATATGTGACTTTGGCTTTGGTTTTTATATATGTGACTTTGTCAGGTGTCTAAAGACCCCAAAACGATTTTTTTTTTATTGGAATATGAGAATCGAGGGTACCATAATTAACAACAATGGTGAGGTGCGGGGTTTGGTTCTTGTATGCGACTTTGTTAGGTGTCTATAGACCCCGAAAAATAGAAAAGAACTTTTTTTATTGGAAAATTGTAATCGCGGGTGCCATTCTCAACTTCCAACAGTGAAATGCGGGGCTTGATTCTTATTTGCTACTTCAGTTGCTCTCTCTGGACTCAAAAAACAGTTTTTTTTTTTTTGTCATGGAATATAACCCACAGCTGGATATGTTCTCATTTTGCTACTAAATCCTGCAGCCTAAGGTTTTAGATATCTCAGATACAGAAAGTTTGTCTGATGCCGAAGATGGAATGCGAAAAGTCGAGGCACTGGAATTTGAGATTGGAGCGGGGGTTGCAGGCACAAGGCATATTGGGGTACTTGATATATGCCATTGTTCTTTTTTCTTTTTCTTTTTTTTTTTTTTATGTTATTGCATATGGTTGACAACTGGACATAATAAACTTGTTTTAAAACTTTGAAGAATACTAATGGCAATTCATGTTAGCTGGCCGCAAGTTTATTTGGGATTAAGGCTTTATTGTTGTTGTTTTTGACTTATCTCTGCCTATTTTGATCTCACTTGTATGAAGGCTCTGTTTGGTTTGGGGGAAAATGCCAAAAAAGAAAATGGTTTTCTAGTCTTCCTTTGTTTGGTTTGGACAGGGAAAATAAAGTTGAAAAATTGGGAGGAAGATCTTTTTTCTCATAGTAAGACTAATTTTCCTTTGTAATATTTGGAATGCCCATTTTCCTCCCCCTCTCTCTTCTCCCATAGCTCCACCTCCCTCTCTGTCTCTCCTCCCTCCTTTCTTCTATTTTCTTTGTCTTCTCTTCATAATTTCCCTTGTACAACCAAACAAGGGAAAATAAACTCAATTTTCTCAGATGATTTTCCCAAAAAAATGTATTTCCTCCAAACCAAACGGAGCCGAAAAGCCAAATTATGGAGGATTGAGAGGACATGATGAGTAATTCATGTCATATGTATACTGTTCCAATCGTAAGTGAAGAAGGAGGATGGTTTAAACTATAAAGCAAGATACTTTACGTCAGATGAACGGAGAATTTCTTCTTAGTGTCTTTTTTTCTCTTGGTGGTTTAAACTATAGCTTTTGCACTTTTTTATATGCGTCCTGCTTGATTTTGGTGATAAGTAGAGTGGCAACGTAAAACAGTAATTTCATGGTCAATCCTTGGGCATGCTAGCATCTCTACCCCAACACGTCTTTTTCAGCCAGAGAAAGAGGGGGGTTGTGTATGCTGGATGATTTTGCTTCACCTTTTCTAAAAAAATTATCAGGAGTGCGTTCTTGGTTATAAAACTTGGTTGTAAGTAGAGTGGCAACGTAAAATAGTAATTTCATGGTCAATCCTTGGGCATGCTAGCATCTCTACCCCAACACGTGTTTTTCAGGCAGAGAAAGAGGGGGGTTGTGTATGCTGGATGATTTTGCTTCACCTTTTCTAAAAATTTTATCAGGAGTGCGTTCTTAGTTATAAAACTTGACTGAAGATTGGCTATTCTTTTTGTCTTAGCCTTTTTCATGTGAGGGGTTTGGGTGGGGCGTTTTTACGGGTGTAAATGATAATTGGTGCCACATGAATTCTATCCACCGACTGAAAAAACCTAGTATTTTTTGTTTAACTGTGTTTTTCATAAAGCTGTTTAGCCAATTAAAGATATTGTCTCCACTAGGCACTGGTGCTCCCTGCTTGAAGTAAAAAATGTTTGGAGCTGTTATCCGAAAATGATTGTTGTTATCATCTAATTTTTGGTTGTGGAGTAGATGCATATATTTTTGTGGGTACTATTGCAGATGTCAGGGCTTCAGATTTTATGTGTTAGGTTTTGATGATTTTCTAGAAAACAAGGTTTTCCTTGGAAATACTGACCTGTTATTATCTTGTTGATTCATCTTCCTTAGGATACAATTGCCAGCTCATCAGGAGCAAACTTGAGGTCATCCTTTATCGGGATGGGATTTTCACCGTCGCTTATCAATCAAGTGATTAAAGAGAAGGGTAGGTACTTTTGCGTTCACCTCTCTGCTCCCGCGCACCTGGGGAATTTTGCTGCAAATGTTGATGCTACTTATTTCTATTTGTTAACACATATGTATCGAGTGTTCAGATGTGATAAGTACTAACAGATATATTTTTCTGACAACTATAGGTGACGAAGATGCTGACTTGTTGTTGGACACTCTCTTCGAATATTCAGTGAGTAAGCATGTTCCGTTAGCCCTTATCTCTTTTGGTTTGTAGTTGACAGTTGTCTTATCTGCACCTAACAAAAAATACATATTTGATCACTTAAGATAATCATCATATACATTGCCTCTTATGAGTGTAATCTAGGGATCCTGCTACTGTAAAATGTCTCTCAGATTTTTTCCTTTAGTTAGTTGTAGCCATGTGAACCAATCTATATGCGTTCTACAACAAACAAAATTATGTATATCTAAACCTACACCCATGGTTTATTTTTTCGGAGTTCTTAAAAAAATACATTGAATATATTAGACGGAAAGGTCTAGTGTTTGCGTGATTGTTAGGCCCATAAAAATGTAATCTCTTATTTCATTATTTTAATCTGTTTTGTGTCCTGTAGTTCATGAAGGGAGTCGAATAAAAACATACTAAATTTAAAGAGTAAGATCTTGTGTTGCTTTTTTATCTACTTAAAAAGTGAATCCAAAGAGAAATGTGACAAAGTCACTCTCTTGAAGATAAGAGGTTGAGAAAGCTGTACCAAAACATGGTTTATTCCTCACTCCTCAGCCTAGTAAGATATCAATGTTCTGAAGTTTTATAGTTTTAGTTTTACTTTTTAAAATGTCATGAGTTAGACTTCCTATATTCAAGTTATCTAGTACAATTGCTGATTGTGAGCGTACTATGCTGTGTTGTAGGCTCAGCAAAAGTTAAATTCTGAATCATCAGATTCATCAGGCCTACTGCTTCATGAGAGTCGGAATGGCAAAAATCCTCTTAGATGTGATGCAGAGAGTATTTCGGAGCAGGTCTGCTATACAACTATTTTGTCTGCATTTACTTAATATTTGGATGTCGAACTAGGGGAGATGTTCATGAACTTGAAGGAACCTCTTGACTAATTTGTAATTTATCAGCATAGTAAGTTGTTTGTGTATCTCAGTATCTATATGCAGAGCGAGAGTTCACATCAGACCACAGTTGTAAACGAGAACCATATGACCTTATCTCAACCATTTCAAAAATGGAGGGCTAATATTAAGATAGCGATATTTTTAGTGTGTCTGATGAGTTATCATCCATGAAGGAGGCTCTAGGTATTACGAACAGACACCACTAGTACCCACATGGAGACTTACTTGAACCGTTTTAAGGGAGGGTGGTGGTGGTGGTAATTTTGTCAGTTTTGTCGGCGGTTGGAAATTTCACCTTTGGCAATAAGAAAGCCAATGAATGTGCTCAGAACTGTTGCATATAGTATCCCAGAGAAGGACCAATAATGGAGGAACAAGTTAATCTTGGGAAGAGACGTTGGACTTAAAGGACTTGAGTTCATTAGGTTTTATTATAAAAACCGTGGTCTTGGAAAAGGATTCTTAAATAGGAGTTGATTTTCATTGTTCTTTAGGAATATCTTAATTTAGGAGTTTCTGTCGTCCGATTTGAAGTTTCATCTTATCATATGCTGGCTGTCATTTCCTGCCTCCAAATTTAAGTTGTTTTTATGGAATAATCCTGTCATTTTTGTTTAATTTGAAGGCCAGTAAGGCTGTTAGTACTGTTTCTGATTTTTTTATTGCATCTTTCATGATTTGTAAACTCCGAATCATACTTCCCTCTTTTAGCTCTATATGAAATTGCATGCTATGGAACAGGCTTCACATTTACCAAAATCCACATCATCAGATTCGCTTGATAGCTTGCTCGATGATGACAAAGAAGTTGAAGCTGTTACTGCAGCTGTAGATCTTCTTCCGAAGCAGGTGAACTCTAGTCGTGTTTCTTAAATTTTTTTGTATCTCAAAGCTTTTAGCCATGACTTGATCTGGTTTGGGTTGAGATTATATTGATGCAATACCAACTTAATATAAATATGTGATAATCCAAAATTTGTCTTTCCTTTTTCTGGAAAGAATTTTTTTCATGATTAGCGGAGAAGGAGGATAATAATTGCAGGAGAGGGGCTCTGTTCTGGTACTTCAATATTGAGTCTTGCATTCACTAAATGCAACTTGATGTACATATTGTCGACTGTATTATCGTACAAGGTGTGTTTACGTGAATGCTTTGAATATGGACTTCTAGTTAAGGTATAAACTCCAACGTCACTACTCCACAAGGCCACAGTTGGCGTTATGGTCAAAGGTTGTAGGTCAAGTGCCTCAATATGGAGTCCTTTTTTTTTTTTTTTTGTAATTTTCATGTTCAAGCTCGGTGAGTTAAACCGTATAAGGTGTTCAGCTCGTCACCTTTTAATTTCTCATGGCGCAAAGTGCTTACATTTAGAGGCTACGTTGTAACCTACCTGAGGTTGTTTGAAACAACCACTCCGACCAAACTCCGGCAGCAAAACCCACCACCGTAAACAACAACCCATCATCACGAACCCAGGGGAGGGTGGTGCAGGGGCAAAGGGTGGTGGGGAGATAGAGGTGGTGGGGATGCGGTGGGGCACGGGGGGGGTTTGAGAATTCGACGGTGGGGGGAGGGGAAGATGATGGTGAGAGTGAATGAATGTTAAAGATGGTGAGAGTCTAATGGTGTAGTTTGGGTTTTGAAGGAAGTAAGTAAAGTATAATTGTTTACTTAGTTGCTTACTTCCTTGGATTTAATTGGTAATTATATTAGGGGTAAGTGGTTGGTAATGTCTCAGGTATGGAAATCCAAACAAGTGATCATAATGGCATAAAACGTAAATACTAAGAAAGCATCAGGATACGATTGTTAATTTTTTTGTGCCAAAAAAGGAATAAAGCAAGTGGGAACCTTATTTTGAAGATGCACCAAAAAGAAAAGTGAGAACCTTGTTAAGAATGGGAGGGAGTAGTAGATAAGCTTGTTAGTGATTTAGCATAAGGGAGACCTTTTGGCATGTCTCCATGTCTTCCTTGTTCTTCCATGTTTTGTCAACATGGGAACTGTACGAGTAACTTGGCTTTAGGTCTCTAGAAGCGGTGAAAAAAATGTTTCCACTGAAATACAAGAGTGCTATCGTCTTTTCTTTTTTATGTATTGTTTCTTTCTAGTGGATGCTGGATAACATTTTGTTGTTCTTCAAGATAAATTTTGGTCTTCTAAGTTGAAATAGTTCCTTGTCGCATATGGTGTTTTGTCTTTTCTCCTTTTGTATTACCATGTGCAGTTTGTGTAATTTGTTAAAACTTCCCCATTTGCAACTATGTCTATTTGTCTGCTTTTTTAACCATTACAAAATTTGAGGGGTTTCAAACATCCATTATAATTTCTAAAGCGGCTTGGGTCTCTCCATTTTTTAATTTTTATTTGTAGGAGCTTGATGTAGATGAAGATCTTGGCCTTGATAAGAGAGCATCTTTATTGATGATGAACTTTACTGCGGCTGAGGTGGACTTCGCAATTAATAAACTTGGTGAGTTGAAAGTTATCGCGTCTCAATCTTGTTGAAGAATGCTGCTTTTGCTAAATTGACTCTTAGTGACCCATCTCTTCCTCACTCTCCTTTATCGGTGCCTTTCTCCATTACTGATGGGCCTCATGCAGTCCTCTATGTAGATGGAATGGAAAACCTTCAATCCCTCATATGAGACTCTTAGAATTGGCAGTTTTGCTAGGATCAATGAGAAGGGCAGGAGAAGTTGGTCGTCTGTGGTACCTGCAACAATGGGAGGTAGATCCTTGAGATTCTGGATTTTCCCTTCACGCAGCTAGTTATGTATCCGTCAAAAAGAAGCATTTTTTGAGGATTTCGGGCTTGGTAGTGGTTGAATCGAACTCAAGAGCTAAGCCCCTTGAATTAGATTATGCTTCAAGGGGCAGATTGGCAATGGAATTTGTTCCAGGGAGGCCGAAAGGAGCTCCTTGGTAGAGTTTAAGGGTGGTAGAGGTGGAGCCAATGGTTGATCACCATGGTCATTGTAGTTCCAGTTTAATGATATTAACCCTAGATCTAATGTGCAAACTTCTCGTTATGGTGGGATAGCCGGCATAGAGTTACACACGGGTGGTTTCCATATGCGGGAATAGATCTAAACGTCCGATCAGGGAGAAGAAGGCTACTATTTGTGAGTCAGCGCGTGCACAGGCATGAGTTGGCATGTTCCGGCATGTGTTCCAGAGATTGTATCTCTTTCATATGCTTAAATGATGCTTTTGAGATTGAGAAGCTTGATTTTTGTCCCTAACCTTCTCTTTGTAAGTGGCTGACACTCCCTGATTACATGTCTCTGCAAATCAAATTGAATATATGGATTGTTTCTGGTTAAGTGTAGAGGGTTGGAGTATGGAGTAATGGACAAGGACAGTAAAAGGCGGACAAGGAGATGTAATGGGCTGACTCTGCAGAATTGGTCAGAGGACTGTCTCACTGTGAATTATTCTTCAAACATGTGATGCTACCTTGGGCATACTTGGCAATTGATTCTTTTAGTTATTTAATCTAATTGAACCTGAATATTTAGTTACAAGTGATAAAAGCTGTGAGGGAATAATAAGATTGGTGAATGACAGGGAAGGATATGTTTCTCAGGAAATCTCTATAGAATCTTTGACACCAACTATTTTCTTATCGAAATCAGTAGTGGGGAAACACAAGTGGAGCTTGGTGAACTGTAGATTTCTTGTTGTTGCTACAGTGTGACTTTTGCTTTCTATAGTTGTATCTTAGTTTTAGAATTTGTATTTAGAGGCTGTAGTTTTCAGCACCCGCAGCAGGGTGTTAAATATTGGAGCCTCGCTGCGGCATATGAAAGGTTTTTGAGATCACCACGAGGTAGGTCTTATTAAATGCTATTTGACCAAGATATTTGCAGCTAGCCTGTGCATCTGCTACGGCGATTGAAAAGGACCCCGGGGGTGGGGGGAGCGGGTGATACTGACATGCTGGTTAAGCGTGATGTAGCATGCTAGTGTAGGTTTTACTTCAGTTTTAATTCTGTGTCTGTAAGTATTCCTTTTTCTTGAAGCTTGTGTCTTCTTTTTTCCAATACTTTTAAGTTTGCTTTTTTACCTTGTGCTTCTTCTTGTGAAGTATAGACTTCTGGCCATTGGATGTAAAGAGGTCTTTTTAATCGACTTTTTTTTTTCTGTTAAAGAATATAGATTAATGAAATTTGGAGAAGATTAGTTTGTGTAGTCTTCACACATCACTTAACACTTTTTTTTGGTGATCTATAATAGGCAAGAGTGCCCCTATCAATGAACTGGTGGACTTCATAAGTGCAGCTCAGATAGCTGAAAATGAAAATTATGAAGACTCTCCAACTTACGATTACGTGGAGAAAAATGAGGTCTGTTGCATATGCTGTATGCAAATTACTTTTTCTACCTTGGCATGACAAGCTTCCTGTACGATTGTTACACCTTTAAACTTTATGTTGCATTTTTCTTGGAGCAAGTTGCCCGTGTGCCTGTAATTACACGTTCTTTTTGCATGTACTACCCTTTATCAGTTGAAACGTAGGGTCAAGAATCTTGTGTTATGCTAGTGACTTTATTTTAAAAAAAATGTACCCGCCACCATCCATTTTGCTTTTTATGGGGTTATTTTCTAGTATTCTCTTAGTGATCTAGATCTGATTATAGCTAATCTAATCGATCATGGCATTTCTTAATGTGGTGTGATATTCCCTCTATTTCTACCGATTCTTTACACTTTTGTTTTTAGGTAGTTTCAACCTTTTCTTTACACTTTTTTTAATTCTGGTAAAACTGAAGTGTATTATGTGATGCTTAGATGCAGTAATTAGATAGAACCCAACTCAATCTAGTTAGTTCCTATATTATCACTCTCCATCCCACCCGTCACTTCTCAACTTAAACTACAACCAGCCACTGACCACTGTCACCATCTAACCCGCACCTCGACCATATCACCACCCAGGCCCCACCTCGTCACAACCACCCCGTAAACTGCGACCAGCCCTCAAGCATTTTTTTCAGCAACGAAAAGAGTCCGATGAGAGGCGGCAGCTAAGGAAGATGATTTGCTACCAATAATGACGGTGAGCAAGAAGGGGGCGGGGATCTAAATCTGGTCACCACAAACTTGAATCGGGGAGAAACAAGGGTCGGGGTGGTAGAGATGGCAGTTTCATGGAGAGTAGGGATTCATGGAATGGTGGTTCTGCACTTTTGGTGGTGTTTTCAGGATGTGGGTAAGGGGTGGTGGTTTAGATGGTGAGGGTTTCTAGAGGGGCGGGGGATGGAATGGAGGTGGACACTGTGGTTGAGGTCGGCTGGGGAGGTCGCATTGTGGCTGGCAATAGTGGTGGGTGGTTGGCAGGAGGTGAAGGCGGCAGATTTGATGGGAGGTGGGTGGTTGGTTATGTGTGGTGGCGAGAGAATGGAGGAGATTATCCATATCAAGCCCCTATTTAAGACCCATATTCCTCTCTTATATTCTCCCTAAAAACCCGTGCCAGTCCCAAAATGTCTTAGTGAACAGATTTTTTCCTTCCTTTGCTATTTTTTGTGTGAAGTACTTTATTAGTCAATTTGTATAAAATCAAGGTTGTTTAAGAATAGACTCTATAGAAGGTTAAGTGAAGACTGTTTACATCTTGTCCACTAACCATGCCAGGGGCTGGAGTATTGTCCGAATCACAATGATAAATGTATGCAGTAGACTCTCAGTTATTTATATTTGTTGACAATACTTTCTGAAACGCAGGAGGCTAATACTGAAGCTTTATTTGGAACCATGGAAAAGACCCTTCAGCTGCTTGATATGGGGTTTAATGAGCACGAAGTTTCATTAGCCATTGAAAAGCTTGGTAAGTTCTAACCATAATTATTCTATACGAAGGTCTTTCAAAGCAATTAGATAGGCACCTTGGTTAGGGAGTGTATGCATGGCTCTTGAGCTAGATATATCTTTTAATTTAAACTCCAACATGCATGGAGAAAAGGCTCTTTAATATACCTAACAAAAGATATTTTCTTTCTTGAATGCCAGATAGTTGCTTGTGAAGATTTTGCTTACTTGAAGTGCTACTGCTGATTGTCTGTTCTTATGTAGGTTCTGAAGTTCCTATCACAGAGCTTGCTAACTGGATTTGTTCTAGCCAAATGGGTGAATCGTGTCTCCCGAATGCCAAGGTTCTGTCCTTTCCTTTTTCATGTTCACAAGTTTCTTTGTTGACTTTTGTGAATTGTCAAAAAATAGAACAAATGATCCCATATGACTTGTACTTTTACCATAGGGTGGAAAAGGGGGACTAGAAAGATTGACCTTTATGGGGGGTCCGGGTGGGGTAGGGGAGTATTTGCTAATAAATATTATTTGTCAGGTTATGATTGTTGAAATTAATTTAATGTGAACGGGTTGGGTTATCGTACTTTGACAAATTTTAGTTAGCATCATGATATATGCATGTGTCACATATCCACAGGGGTCCGGGGGGTGAAATATGGTTTATGAGAGATCATACTAAACAGATTTGGTGTGATGAATGAATGCAAGTGGTTGTAGGGGTTCAAATTAAGGGATGATAACTGGGTAGTGGCAGAGGTGAATGTTAATACTTTGTGGAAAGGAGGGAAATTGTTAGTTAACCTCCCTCATATCTTTCCCTTCTTACGCCCATAACCTACACATATACTGAAATACAACACATTCTATCTAGCTCTGTTACCTCCCTATTTCATTGCCTTCGTACTAAGCATGCTCTTAGTCTTAATGGTGCTTACTATGAGCTAATGAGGAACTTCCAATCATAGTTCATTGAATGTTTTCCTTAAGCTTATGAGGAACTTCCAATCATAACCTTCTACTTGAGCTCTTTGGGGCTTGACTGCTTGAGTCCATTGAATGATTTCCTATCAACGAACTGTGTTCAATACGCCACCTCCACCACCCATAAACTACCTCCTCGTTTTAAGCTTTTTACCCCCCTAATTCATATTACCTCCCTTTCAAGCATGTTGTTTACCTTAAAGTGCGGGTCTCTAGTGCCTATTGAGGGATTTACAATTCATCATAGTTCACTTTCCTCCTTCTAGTCACACGTTAAGCTTATGGCTTGTTTGGGAACAAGGATTTGGATTTCAAATTCGGATTTGGGCCAAATTCAGTGTTTGGCAACTCTAAGTATTTGGATTTGGATTTGACTCAAATCCATCCCAAATCCAAACCAGTACAAAGTGGTCTCTGTCCAAATCCAAGCCCAATCCATGTCATTTGAAATGACCAACCCTCGTTGTCCTCTCTTTTTCCACAGAACACTAATCAAAACACAAGAAATTTATGCAGACATTGTCTTTTCTCTACTTTTACATTTCTCTCTCCTCACCCTTCTCTCTCTCCTATAAATCGGGCAGCAAGAATGCCGCTGTCATCTTTATCGGCTACACTTCCTCCATGGCGATCAGTCGCGACAACTATAGCCACCGTGAAAGCCGCCCAGGAAACCTTGAGAATCCGGCATGACGCAAAAGTTGAATGTGACTGATAATATAGCTTCTAATGGCGCAATGCGATGATGGTAGCGACGGTGATGCGATTGTGGTGGTTGCGGCGGCAATGGGACATTGGTGGCGGCTTGACGGTGTTGATGGCGGCGATGAGATGTTGATGGCAGCGTGACGGTGTTGGCGGCTGCTGTTGTGGGGTTAGGGTTAGGGTTAGGGACTTTGATCTTAGCACTAGGGTTAGTTTTTGGGTGTGGATTTAGGTTTCGGTGTTAGGGTTTTATATTTGGGCTTAGGGTTAGGGTGTTATTTTTGGGCTTAGGGTTTGGGTCTTTAGGGTTTCTAGCTAGGAAGGTGAGACGTTTATTTTCATGTAAATTGTTTTTGTTATGTAATTTTTTTATAAAAAAATGAAATTATGTTTCACAAACAATTCATGAAATGCAAATTCTAGTGATTCTCAAACACTTAAATTGGATTTGAAATCTTGGAATCCAAATTCAAGTGTTTCCCAAATCAAGTGATTTGGATTTCAATATCATGATTTCAATTCCTAGAATTGAAATCCTAGATTTGAAATCAAATCCGGGTTCCCAAACACTACCTTATATACTTTCTGAGAGGGTATTGAGAGATTTCCCACCAGGGTGGATTGTGTTGGACTGGTATGTTGGATAAGAAATTCCGCATTTTATCTGGGAAATGTCATCTTTTGGAGTATATACAATGTAAGATTGTTTATTTGGCTTCTCATTGGGTCAAGGGAGCTGGAACATTCTAAGGGGTTCCTATTACCCTTATTGAAAGGCATTGGGCGACTTTGTAATTTCTTTGCTACGAGAAATTCTTGTCGTCTTGTGCGCTTTTTAATTATATGTTTATAACAATCCAACTTACTACCGTTGCAACTCATTAAGATGGGAAGTTTCCCGGTGAGCCCACATAATCCTCACTTAAGCCTCAAAGGGGTTAGCCTTGTTCTCTAGGTTGGAGTCCTTAGTTTTAAAAGGCGCGAGGCACAACGAGGCGCAAGTGGCATGTGGAGCCTAGGAGAAGGTGCACCTAAGTTGCTAGAAACCACAAAAATGAATGGTAGAATAGATTCTAAACTCAAACAAGGAATAGAGGTTGGATAAGCCCAATCTAGTAACCATTTCATTTGACTGTAAAGCTCATTAAGAAAAAAAAAAAAGGAAGTTAATAACAAAACCCAGAACATCAACCACACAACTTGAGAGAGGAGAAAAAGAAAAAAAAAACACATAATAGAGGAGAGATAAGATAAAATGAAAATAAAGTAAAAAAACCCCTTAAAACCAACCACACAAATTGCCGGCTAGAAAACCCCAAATCTACGGAGAATGCCTTGGAAATTGGCATAGAACGAAGTCCGGAATCGAACTCGGAATGCCATTTCCGTTTAGGTAGGCCAATGTTTTTGCTCTGGCTAGTGGTAGGGTTTTTCCGGCAAAAAAATTGGCCTACCCGATTGGAAATGGCGTCCCGAGCCCAATTCCGGACTCTGCCCATTTCCCATGCATTATTTGTAGATATGAGATGTTCTACCTCGAACATCAACTAAAGCCCACGCCTTGTGCCTGGGCTGCGCTTCTTGAAACGCCCGAGCTTTGGTTGAAAAAGCGGTGACCCTAAGGCCTCAGGTCGTCTATGACGCGCTTTTAAAAACTAAGGTGGAGTCTCCTTCAAATTAATATCAAAGCATCTCAAAATTTTCATGTGGGATATAACTTTGAACCATTGTGTCATTATAACTCCAAAAATTTACCCCACTAGGTGTCTGACTTGCGGTTCACCACTATAGAATAGCACATGGTGGCTAGTGCTCTGTTACCATTTATAACCGTCTAACCCATTAATGTCGTAACACTACCAATAAGATGGAAGTCCCCTAGAGAGCCCATATAATCCTCATCTACGACCAAAAGGGGAATGCCTTGTTAACTAGGAGTTGTGTGAAATTTATTATAAAATAATTTCAAACCATCCCATATTCCCGATGTGAGATACAAGTTTTTAGGGTGTTACATTGTTATAAACTTTGTTTATCGTAGCAGCTCCACTTCACTTAGATTTTAACCACCTGTGTATTTGCCTTATTTTCTGTGCAGAAAGCTTCACTGTCCTCTAGAGTGAAGTATTCATCATCTCTAAATGGTTCTTGGTATCACATGAAGGGAGTGCCTAGTGACATGTTTACTGTTAAAACTGAGGACTTTGAAAACGACTATGCTTCTCGGAGTGGGAGTGTAAGCCTTGGGGATATGTACGAGGGCATAAACCCAAAACCTGAATATAATGACAGTTCAAATTCTTCAATGAAGGATTTTAACTTAGATGAAATAAAGGGTAAAAGGCCAAAAGAAGAATTAGAAGATGATTTCAGCGCATTGAATGGCCTTATATGGAAGAAGAAATCGAAAATGCTAAGTATTGGTAGTAGCCCGTCGTCATTCAGGAAAAATTCTAATGACAGACTTGGGATGCGCAACCCATCTCACCCTACCTCTGGCAGAGGTATGGATAAAATGGTGTCTGGACCACCTTATTTCTTATATGGAAATATTGTAAATCTATCAGCTGATAATTGGCAAAAGCTGTCACAATTTTTGTACGCAATTCAGCCAGAATTCGTGAATACTCAGTTCTTCTCAGCTTTGAACAGAAAGGAAGGTTACATTCATAATCTTCCTACTGAAGACCGGTTCACCATCCAGCCCAAATCACCACCGACTATTGGAGAAGCAATGCCAGATACAAAGAAATGGTGGCCACCATGGGACACAAGGAAGCAGTTGAACTGCATAACTTCTGAAACCGCAGGAACATCTCAAATATGTAGTCAACTAGGAAAGATGTTAAAAGAAACTGGAGGTGCACTTTCAGGTGAACAGCAGACAAAAGTTCTCTATTATTGCCGCACTATGAATCTTGTTTGGGTCAGTCCACAGAAACTTGCTCCTATAGAGCCTGAACATCTGGAGCGCATACTAGGATATCCAATTCATCATACCCGTAATCCTGACATGTCCTTGGTGGATAGGCTTGAATCCCTCAGAAACTGCTTTCAAACTGATGCATTAGGGTATCACCTTTCTGTTTTGAAGCCTCTTTTCCCTGGTGGGATAACTGTGTTGTCTCTTTACAGTGGGATTGGTGGAGCAGAAGTGACGCTACACCGGCTGGGCATTTATTTGAAAGCTGTTGTGTCTGTGGAGTCCTCTGAACTAAGAAGGAAGGTTCTCAGAAGGTGGTGGCAAAGTACGGACCAAACAGGGGAGTTAGTGCAGATTGAAGACATCCAAAAGCTGACAAGTAGCAAGCTGGAGTATCTTATGAGGAAGTTCGGTGGGTTCGACATTGTAATTTGCCAAAACCCTTGTACATATGATGAGAAAGGTTCTAAGGTTATCCCTGGAAGTAGTGATGTTGCAGGTTTGGACTTTACGTTGTATCATGAGTTTGTTCGTGTTCTGCAACGAGTAAGAAATATGACAGGAAGAATATCATTAGCAGAGTAGTTTCTCGTCACCAACCACTAGGTAAATTTCAGGAGATAACTCCAGCAATAAACTAGAGGTTCATAGATGTGCATTTTGCTGAGTCAACGAAATAATAGCCTATAATAATAATGTTATTTTTTCTGTGCTGAATATCCTTTTAGTCTAGAAGTCAGTGAAGATGTCTCAGTCTACATCTCATGGCTTTTCTTTTTCGACGTGTGCCTGCTGGTGTGCTGAAACTCTCTGTAGTCTGTACTGTTATAAATCGTGACAATGCTAAAGTATCTTTGATATTTGTCATCGTTGTCTTCCCTTCTTTGCCCTTTTCTCCCTCTTTGTTATGTACTCTTTTGCTCTTAGGAACAAATTTGTTTATTTTCCTATTATTCTTTGCATATTCATACTTAAACAAGTGTTATGGATCCTGTCTAGGTTCAGACAGTTCTATCGATTAGAAGACTTAAGTTTTTGAGATTTTGGACACTATTATTCTAGACCGTTTGACCTATTCTTTTTTTTTTTTTAAATATTTTTCTGGTTTCATCCTGTTCATTCTTTTTCTACATTGGAATATGACCGAATTTGGTTTGGACTCACTAGTAATAAAAGAAGCAAAACTACCCGAATATGATGTGAGTTTTCGTCGTACCAACTCATCACTTGAGATGATCACTTGTTATAAATATAGTAAGAAATGACTCAAATATGCAGAGTAAATTATCGTTTATCGCTTAGTGTCCTTTTTATGGTTGGCTATACCCGTTTTACATACAAAAGCGAGGGAGGTTAGACATTAAGTGTAAGTTGAAAAAGACTATGCACATGTTTGGTTAACAACTTTTTTTTTTGATGAAATTTCAGAATTGTATTAAAGGCAAAAATACCAAAAGAGTGTAGTGTGTGAAATACACCCAAAATACAAGACTGAAAGCCAAAACACCTATGGAACAAAAGGTCATAGCACCCCAAAACACATAGTAATAGCATATCCGTACCAACTCCTAAACAAGAGAAACCCGCAAACCTAATACAAGAGATTAACAAGAAACAATGATGAAAGCAAAATGCCTACACAACAAGTTTTTTTTACTAACACCTATAACACCAATCTCCAATCTCCAATCTCGAGACCCCAAGACCCTAACCGACCAATAGGATATATTAAAAACACTCTAATTCACCACACAAATCCAAGACAATCATGAATCCCCACCTCAATTAATAGCCTTTCGACGAGCATTTTCAGAAACCCCTTCAAAAATTCAAATAACCTTTTTGGAAAACAACTTATTGGAATAAAAATGGAGGGTTCGAGCAATTTGACCAATTTCTAGGGCTTTAATGGTCATGAAACAATTAAACTTGCTTGGTAATCAAAAGAGTGGAGAAGTGGGTTGTCTGAAATCAGTTGGAATTACTTGGAAAAACTGTAGCAGGCCGAAAAACAATGCAAAAAACATGTTGTCAATTGTTTGAAAATTATAGTTTATATCCTTATGTAATGATAAAAATATAATTTGTATGTCACTTTACAATAAAATAACCGTTGACTATCATCTATTAACTTTTACCGAACATCTTTAGGCACTCGTGAATGGAATTCCTTCATCAAACCCCTTGATCTAACCTCCTACTTGCTAATCTACTTACTACTCCGCCTCCTATTGCTCTTTATGACCGCCACCTATTTAGCGTTTTCTACTAGTGTAGCCTAGCTCGAATGAATCTAGGCACTAAAAACAGGAAAAAGTTCTCAGAGAACAAGGTGTCAAAATTCTCACTTAAGTCGGGAGGAGTGAGAAAAGTGAGATTCAACTCCCAACCTCAACAAAAGAAAAAGTAGTTCACAATTAGAAATAACTTAATAAAAAAAAAGGAAAATTTGCTCAAAATATTCCCAAGTTTGCCTGATCTTCCATATTTATTCCCAAGTTTGGATTATTCCTTAATATTCCCAAGTTTGCCTCATTTTTTCAATTTTTGTGCCATTTTACCGATTAACTTGTTTGTTGACATATAACCGGTTACTTTGCTTATGTGGCAGTTTTTCCTTAATAACAGCTCCCTTTCACCTTCTCTTCCCTCCCCCAAACCCCCCCACATAAGAACCCCATGTTCACAACTCCCTTCATCTTCCCTTCCCCCACCAAATCCGACCCCATTCTCCACTGCGTACAATCCCCAGCCTCTATATCCCGCCCCCGCTCCACCCTATGCAAATCCCTCACAATTGCTTTAAGTTTATACCTCCGCCAACGACATCTTAAAAGGGCAAAATAAACCCCATAGACAATGCTCCCCTTTCCCCTTGTTCTATGTGGTTTATTTGTCTATATCCAAAATTGAGATTTATTTATGAAGTTTTTTAATTTGAGTGTGAAATTATTGAAAGTGCTTCGTTGTACATGGAAGATGAGATTGAAATGGGATGATATTTCTACTAGGGAGTGTATAGAATAGAGAGGTATTGCATGAAAGTATGAATTGTTGAGTTGTTATTGTGTAAATGGTGGGGTGGTGGTTTTATGGTAGGAAAAGGAGGGGGATGCCATTGTTATGGGGGGGGGGGATATGGGAGAAAGTAATGAAGAAAAAGGTTATAGTGGAAAAGCTTGGAGATGAGACACAAGGAAGAAACAAGGTAGAAGATAGAGGGAGATGGGTTGATGAATAAGGATAAGTGAATTACCCTATTACCCATGCTCTACCCATGTGAAATGATGGCTTAACCCTCTTTTAAGAGCAAAGTAACCGGCTATATGGCAATAAACAAGTTAACCGGTAAATGGGCACAAAAACTGAAAAAATGAGGCAAATTTGGGAATATTAAGGAATAATCCAAACTTGAGAATAAAAATGGAAGATGAGGCAAACTTGGGAATATTCTGAGCAAATTTTCCTTTTTTCTTTTAAGTTTTTTTTTTTTAATACAAAAACTTGGTTAAGACTGAAGACAGTCTTTTTGTAAGTTAAGTAAATACGGGTTAAACTCACACCAAAATAAAGAAGAATAACACCCCATACGATCGAAGATATTGCAATTCGTAAGAAAGACTCTTCTTGGTATGATACGACGCATCAAATTCTTCGACAAATTTACAAGGATATACGGAGTATTTATTAAGGTGTTTTAGTGGATATCTCAAGAAATTTGAGACTAGTTCAGGTAATTTCAATCCCGAAAAAAAAACTATGATTTGGGACTACTTGAAATAATATTATTTGTTCTATCTAATTTGCTCTGTGATTGTCATTGATGTTTCATTAGTTTACGATAATTTAATATTAGTTTTCCACCTTTGTCTTAAGGATCTTATCTCAGTAACACAACTTAAATATCACAGCTACTTGCTTGCAAGACGCAACATAATTATGTAATATACTATTGCCCATGACACAAAGGAAAAATCTAAAGAGCGATCTACCCCGGGAAACTGAAAATCAGTCACCCATATTAAAACCAAGCTCCTCGGCGACTGGTCACTGATAAGCCTCTTTCTAGCTGGTCATCTCTAGCACGAGTTTACCTCGTCCGCACACTTATTTTTATTATGAGGTTCCATGACCTACCTCTATTATGAACAAGTATTCTTCGTCATTCCATTTTTCCCGCCTCACTTTTATGCTTATGTGATCTCGAAAGACCCCAAGGGTCAAAATTACAGTCATTTTGCTTTATTTGAAAAGGCCAAAGTGTCAAATCCTTGGTCATATCTCTTTATTATCAAAAGACCACAAGTGCCAAAACCTTGGTCATTTTACTTTGTTTTCAAAAGTCCTTAGATGTCAAAACCTTGATCTTTTACTATATTTTCAAAAGTCCCAAATTGTCAAAACCTTTATCATTTTACTTTGTATTCAAAATTCCTCAAACGTCAAAACTTTGGTCATTCCATTTTATTTTCAAAAGGACCCATTAGTCAACCCTTTGGTCACCTCACCCTATATCCTAAAAGCTCCAAGGGTCAAAATCTTGGTCATCTTACACTGATTCCCAAGCAATCTCCTATTCAAAATATCACAGCTTCAGGTAATCGGAAAATATCCCTAGTAGATACGTCATCTTGTGCTTGAACAACGTGCAATATAAAATTTCCATTAAACTCATCAGGTTTTTGTAAAACCTTAAAAAAGAGCACTTATACCTGTATAAGGACTTTTCATATCCCGAAATGGAGCACGCATGTTTATGCAAGGATTTTTCAAATTTTTAAACTCTAAAAAGTGCACTTATGCTTGCACTTACGCGTGCACTATGACGTTTCAAATTTCAGGATTGAGTACATATATTTGTAAGCGGATATATCACGTTTTGAAAAATGAGCATTTATACTTGTACATAAAATTTCAAAATAATTATTATCTTTGATGTGCATGCATACTTATGTGCTTTAAATACATCGTTTTCATGCATTTATATATGCTTATACATGACTTTATAAAACTAAAACAACATCTAATATAGATTTATTCTTATGTGTTACGTGCTACGTGCGTTGTTTTCAAAACGTGCACTGACATATTTTGACCTTAGCCAAAGCAATATATCTCAGCAAAGTGGGGGCTTCTGTAGACACCAAGTGTATCACATCTTTTATTGCCCAATGATGATACCTAATCTGTGTAGTGTGTCATGACAAGCTACACTTATATATGTGACGATCAAATGAGACCTTTAGTTACCTACTCCACTTCCAAATTTATCCGGTAATCAATCCATGAGCTGACTATTTAGCAATTCTAAACGGGTATAATCACGTATCTCGTATACGTATTATTAATATGTGGAGTCGAATCACCCTTTAGGTGTGACCGACATTGATGAGTTGATTACCGTTGTCTCAAGACAATAACGTCAAACCCTAGCGGGCAAACCTTTACTGATATACGTTAATCAATTGAATAATGAAAAATTGAATCTTAAGTTTATTTTAATTGAGTTTTATTATCGTAATCACTATTTTCGGAGGACACTTACTTCAACAACTTATCGGTTTATTGGCTTTCTTTTTGCAATCGTTCAACTATCCATAGTTTTACAACTACAACGTTTAGTTTTTATCGTAATTTTTTTTACGTAAACAAAGTTATTAATGTTATCATTTCGGAAAAGTTGATAGGAATAATCCGAAGTTTGGGCGATTCTTTTTTAATAGTCCCAACTTTGGATTATTCCCAGAAAATCCCAATTAAGGCTCATTTTTTCAGCTAGTGGTCCCGAAATATCCGACCCTAGTTTTCGAACATGAAATCATCTCAACCACCCAATATCCACCATTGTCCACCAATACTCGCATATAAACACCCTCAACCCTCCACATAAACTACCACACACCCAAATTGACCGCACAAAATACTTCAAATCATCACTATTAACAACATCAATGCATCATCACCACCAGCAACATCAATGCATCTATCACCACCTCAATAACATTAATTCACCATCAACAACATCAACTCACCATTTCCTTACAAAAGAGAGAACCAAAAATACGAAGTCAACCACCCAACAACCCTACCTTGAGTTTTACCACCTCCATAACCATGGCTCTTCCACCGTGGCAACGACCCAACCATCTCAGACCACCACGATGGTCGCCATACATCCACAATCGCATCATTTACCACCATAAGTTACAAGGGAAACTGTAAAGGGAACTTGAGGTGGAAGTTAGATGGGCCATGATTGGTGGAGGATGTGGCATGAGGATTGATGGTGGGGAGGGGGCTGGTGGTGGGGAAGGGAGTGATGTTGAGGAGGGGGCTGCTTTTGCTCGGGAGGAAGGGATTGTGTTCGTTAGTTTGGGAGCAAGCCGAAGCCCCATGTTCATGGAGGTTCGAGTTCTGGTGGTGTTAGTTATTTTAGGGTGGTGTGTTAATTGGGTTGTTGGTTTAAGAGAGGGTGTTAGAGGTGGTTAGTATGTTGTTTGGAAGTGATTTAGGTGTTTGGGGGTGAGTGTTGGTGAAAGTTGGTGGTTTGGGGGTGTAAATGGTGGCTATTGGGTGGTTTGAGGAGGTTTTAGGTTCGTAAGCTAGGGTCGGATATTTTGGGACTACTAGCTGAAAAAATGAGCCTTAGTTGGGATTATCTGGGAATAATCCAAAGTTGAGATTATTAAAAAAGAACCGCCCAAACTTCGAATTATTCCCATCAATTTTTCCTATTTCTTTTGGGTACTATTTGATGTTATCAAATATTAATGAATTATGTAAATATGAATAACGTGACAATTTATGTGGCATGCTCCTATCTCTTCAACGCCTTTTAATATAGATTGTATGTATAGATAGATACATATATACAGTCAACTAAAGAAAAGCCATACAAAGGTCAGTCCTATGATAATATAAATCTACCAAATTCCCCACAAGCTATGATAAGCACTATCTCGATATTTATTAAATGTCCGTTTCATATTCTTGTAAAAAATTATGATTGACAAAGAGGCCTTAGTGATGCTTATGTAACTTATTGTTTGCTTGACTAAAGCTCTACTTTAGAGCTTTTTTTGAGTAGGTTGTATCTCCCTTTTTGAAATGGTATAAAATCTGTCCTATTTCAAAAAAAAAAAAATTATGATTAAATAATACAATACATGGTAGAGACAATCATATATACAAAATATCTCGATGTTCTTAATTATTTGATTTGAATCATATTCCACTAAGAATTATCGCCTCCATAGTATTTTCGAATTATACTACTTAAAGTTTACTTTAATTGAAAGTGAAATATGTGGTCATACTTTAATACTAATCTGCGGTAACTATAAGAAGCACAATTATAAGGTGCACAATTGTGGCCACATTATATCATGTCTACACCGATATAAATCTGAGTTTTTTTGCCCAAAGTTTCTGAACTGCGCGCTGACATGTTGATCAGGAGTATTAAGATTCATGTTTGTGTAAGAATGTGGTATTGCCATGCTGAACTAGATGAGCATCAGGGTTAAGTTTTTTCTCAGTTTTGTTAGACTCAGGTTGTAAAAGTTCCATTTGGTGAAATGAAAATATCTAACCTGATTCTTGCAAAAAAAAAAAAAAAATATAAAAATATAAGAGTCTTTAATAACTTCACCTTTTATATAGTATCAACCTTTCCGTGTCAATATCAATATATTTAGCTTCAAAAGTCTAATTTTTAGACAAGCCTAATTACAAGCTGAATTGCTCAAATTTTTAGTGGTGGAAAAGATAAAAGCATACTAACAAAAAGCCAATCATAGTTCTTCAAAAAAATTGTAATCTTTCCTCCTTTTTATTTTTGTTTACTTAAATTTCAGTCGGGAATCACAAGTTTTTTCTCAATATCAAAAACCACAATGTAGAATCAAATATTGCTCTTTATAATAAAAATAAACGTATAATACCAAAAGGACAAGTAAAATTCCATTATTTGCTCAAGTTTTGAGAGGTTGAGAAAATAAACTAAGATAAATAATATACTGACAAAATCAAATTGTAATGTAATAATTGCGCTTGATTTTTATTTTTATATATAAATAATTACAAAAAAATCACAAGTTTATTTGCACTATCATAAACTATAGGTAGAATAAGTTGGTGTTCTTTATATAAATAGAACGTACAAGTAAAAAATTGACTAAAAATACAAACACTCTCACTTTACAAATTAATTCACAAGGCAACTTTGAAATTTACGAAAAATAGTATTTCAAATAGACCTCTTGCACATCTCATTTGTTTCAACCCACTTAAATTTGAATTTCAAATCTCAAATCCTATAAATTTCCATTCAAAATTTTAGTAAAATTTCAAAATAGATGCAACATTTAATGTACATTAAACCCACTTATCTTACTGATGTGTCACGCTGTGATTGGCCATGTGAACGAAGCTCGTTCACACGACCTTTTTCCAAATGTACATATCTTATTAAATTGAAAATCTTTGTTACCATATGATCAATCTGTTAACGTTCCAATAAGATAAAGTATTGTATATGGTTGTAACAAAAAATATATTCCAATAAAAGTTGACGACAAATTTATCATCACTACTTTCCAAAAATAGTTACCATATTAATCTCATTTTACCTCGGAAAACTAATGGAGAGAATACATGTGGTGCTAATACTCATTGACCAAAAATTGTACAGACGTTTATTCAAAATCCTAGCCACATTGATGAGTTAGTTAGTAGTGTAAGCTAATGGTTAAACATAGCATCCAAGAAATTAGGAAGATGAATCTATATTTAGAATGATTAGGTGTGTGGCTTGTCTCCTTTTAACCACACAACTTATGAGGAATTTATATTCATTGATATAGCCATACCTCTTAATTAGCTTATGCAATTATTCCAAACATATCAATATGAAAGGAAAGTTAATTGGATTGATAGTGTCAATACTTGTTATAGTTGCTGTGGCAATTGCTCTTATTGCGGGTGTACGTCATGCAAATAAAGTAGATAGTCCTTCGCACCATAATCCATTATTTTCGAGCTCGAAGCCGGTTCAGGCCATTTGTGGCCCTACCGATTTCAAAGAGGCATGTGTTCAAAGCCTTAGCTCAGTTTCCCATAACCAAAGTTCCACGCCAAAAGACTATGTCAGAGCTGCAATCAATGCCACAATTGCTGCTGTTCAGAAAGGACTCGAACAATCAGAAGATATAGGTAAAGAAGCCAATGATCGTCTAAATCAGTTGGCATTTGAAGATTGCAAAGAATTATTGCAGTTTGCCATTGAGGAATTACAAGAAACGTTTACAAATGTGGCCGATGGTAAGGCGCAAACTATGACTGATAACGAGAGTGACCTTAAAAATTGGTTAAGTGCTACCATATCATACCAACAATCATGCCTCGATGATATAGAGAAGGATGATTTAAAGCAAAAGATGTCATCAGCTCTCGTTAATGCATCTCGGCTAAGTAGCAACATACTTGCTATTGTTTCGGAAATTACTCCAATTCTAAATAATTTTGGCATTGAAACAAATGTAAGCCTTGCTCGACGATTGCTACACGTCCCTAAGGTTGATAAAACAGGCTATCCTACATGGCTTTCAGATGCAGATAGGAAATTATTAGGACGAATTAATGCAAATAATCCTAGACCAAATGTAATTGTGGCACAAGATGGAAGTGGTCAATTTAAGACTATTTCTCAAGCACTTGCAGCATATCCGAAAAACTTACGAGGAAGGTATGTTATTTATGTAAAAGCAGGGATCTACAACGAGCATATAACCATTAACAAAGACCAAGTAAATATCTTCATGTATGGTGACGGACCTCGGCGGACCATTGTAACAGGAAGACAGAGTGTTGAGGGTACTAAAACTCCCACTTACCTAACCGCTACATTTGGTAAGTATGAGCAAACTTTGTGCTTGTATTATTTTATTGTCAATTGGAAAGGCATTGAACGCGTTTTTGATCCCTTATCTTTCACATTATTTTTTGATTTTTTTTATTTGAAATGTGCGCACAAAGTCGTAGATAAGATTGAACCCCCAATCTCATAATTGGGGCAAGATAGCTCTAACCACTCTAGCTAGTTCTTCTGTTTTCTTATATTTATATTACAAAGATCATGTATATAATACTGTTTGATGAAATTGAATGAACAGAATAAAAAGACACAACATGTAGAAAGTCATTCAAAACGTTATGAGTGTTATGCTTTTTTAATCAGACAAAAGTTGACGACACTTTTGATATGGCATTTTTATACAATACAACATCATTAGTCTTATAACTACTTTGCCATTTCCATGTCCTGCTTTAACAATATATGTTATATTTCCAATGATTATATGTTTATATTTTCTTTAGTTATAGATTTTTTCAATCAATATAATCATTTTACATGATTTTTATTTTTACCTTACGGAAATCCCAATTAATTAGATGACAATCCATAACAATGTTAATTTGCTAATCTACAGCTGTAATTGGCAATGGATTCATTGGAAAGTCAATGGGATTCCAAAACACAGCCGGGCCAGAAGGACATCAAGCTGTAGCACTTCGTGTACAATCTGATATGTCAGTTTTCTACAATTGTCGAATGGACGGATATCAAGACACATTATACACACAAACACATCGCCAGTTTTATCGTAATTGTGTAGTATCCGGCACTGTGGATTTTATTTTTGGAGATGCAAGTGCCATGATACAAAACACGCTTATAATAGTACGTATGCCTATGAAAGGTCAAGACAATACAGTTACTGCCCAAGGAAAGTATGATAGAAATCAACCTACTGGAATTGTGATTCATAACTGTAGGATTGTTCCTGAGGAAAGGCTATTTCCCATGAGATTTAATGTTCAAACATTTCTTGGTCGCCCATGGAAACAATACTCTACAACAGTAGTTATGGAGTCTATGCTAGCGGATTTCATTCAACCAACTGGATGGATGCCATGGGAGGGAAAAGATTTCTTATCTACGTTATTTTATGCAGAATTTGCGAATCGAGGTCCTGGAGCCATCACTACCAGAAGGGTTAGATGGAAGGGCTTCCATGTTCTTACCAATAGAAATGATGCATTGAAGTACACTGTTGGTCCTTTCATTAGAGGAAACCTATGGCTTAAGTATACAGGCACTCCATATTTTGATGGACTGAGACATTAATATGACCATAGCTTGATGGATCGAAACATTAACATGACCACTCAATAATGTTATGATTGTAATGGGAACCAATAAATTTCCAATTTGTGTCTTCTTCGGTTCAAGGTTGGAACATTTACTTATGAAAAATCTATATATTCGCGTAACTCGAATTTGGCGTTATGAACCATACATATATTTTCATAAAATACTGTAAAAATCAAACCAAGCGTTAAAGAGAAGACTGTTAGAAAGACGCTGTGGGATTTTACTGCTCTCCCTAAAGCCAATGTGATTTCTTGGCTAGTCATGCATAACGTACATGTTGGATACTCTTGATAATATTCAATCCATAGAAATTCCTCTTGTTCACAAATGTATCTTATGCAAAGAAGCTGCGGAGCGTATTATTTCATCTTTACTTTGATTGCAAGTTTTGCTAATTTGAGAAGTCGATTATATGCTTCGCTCTGTATTTCGGGAAGAGGTTGGTGCTTAAACAGAGAATTTGCTTGGTTCAGAAGCTTGCCTTGTTGGAACTCTTTCTTGCTTTGATTTTTAAAATTTTTGTATGAAAGAAACTTAGAGGTTTTTCTAGGATTAGTCATAAGTGTAGGAGTGTAAGGGATATTTGTAAAAGCACTATTTTTTTTTTTTTTTTTTTGCATGATATAGTTTGTAGAAGGCTTGTTTCAAGTTGAAAGCTCTTACGCCTGTTCTTGTGAAATTTGTGTGAAGTTTCTGATGAAGTTTCATTTGGACAAAGTGCCCCCTCCCCCTGTTCCCGAAATGTGCGATGCACTATTCAAATCTTTAATATTTGTTTTGTTTGCATTATGTAAAAGGCTGGCCCTTTCTAATATTAATTTGTCCACCATCCGTTTTTAATATAGCCTAAAATAATCATCTATCTATATAATAATACTAATAGAG
>CAAKMY010037145.1:0-10838 GCA_901111285.1 Corrigiola litoralis
ATTGATAAAGGGAAGACCCATATATATAGGATACAAAAGATATTATAAATCTCAGAGAATACTCTAACCTAGGAAACTAGATAAGAGATAATATCTTATGAACTAATCTTGGCAACAACCCAAGATATTATCCTACTATACTTTCTCAAATATACTCATATCTAATCTTTCCTAACACAAAACTTTAAAATCTTTCGGTCATCATATGAACAACAAATTCTAGCTAGCCGTCGAACTCTACAATTATGTTTGCTTAAAGAAATGTTGTTTTTTCAAAAGAGAAAAAAACATGGTCAAATACTTAAAAGTCGGTATCTAGAAGCTGAAGTCCTTCCTCATGTCAAAAGTTTATACCATTCTTCTGTTTCCATCTCTATGTGACTAAGTTTAAGGTCTTGTTTTATTTTCTTAAATTTTATTTTCATATGTATTTGCGTGATTCAGCCACTGTGATGTTAGTCCAACGTTGACTTAACATTTTTTAATGCTTGAGAGATTAAACCTGGGGTTGGTGTCAACTAGGACAGTGTGCATATGCATCACAGTGAGGACCATGGTTCTCCATTACTTCCGGGTATATTTCAACCATACATATTGAGTATTGACGTTTATTTCTCACATTTCTCGTACAACAACAATTAAGGAACCTTCAGTTTCACCATGTGATGCTACTCTCTCACCATCTTCGTAATTAATATAGTCGGAAATGGTCTGTGTACATCATGTGTTTTTACGGGCATGTTGGAGTAGTACACTATGAATATAACTACCCTATTCAAGATTCAAGATTCAAGACTCAAGATACCGACCAAGTGAAACCTGAAATATTCTATCAATCGCTCGGTTACACCAAATCAAGAAATGAGGTTCATGCATGCTCTATAGGGATATGGAGACCAAATCTTGCACATGAGGTCCTATTTATGATGAGTTACAAGATCTAGAGTTCGCATGCACTGATGATCAAACAATACTGCCCATGATCTGAATCTGATACTTCATTTTGCCCTCACTGCGGCTTCCAGTTTATATGTCGTAATGACAAAGTAACTAGCTTAGTTCACGAATTCTATAGATGCAACTACCTTTGGCAAGGCTAATCCTCCAACAAATAACACCAAGCGAAGGTTCCCGTCTAGTAGTTTCAACGATGAACTTGGAGCTCCTAGTTGTCTTAGCCAGGGAGGACTTCCATTTATTATGTAGTTGTGTTGTATTTTATTTTGGTTAAGCTTTGTCAAAATAAATAAATAACAATAATAATAATCCTCCTTCAACAAATATACCCAAATATCAGTGAGATACAGTGTTAACCTTTTCTTTTATAGCGAAAAATCCAACTTATCTTTTTAACAGAGTAAAGCCAAGTGAATGTCAAATACATCAAACCATCTAGTGAGCATCGGTCTTGAGTGATCTTCATTCGCAAGTAACCGAATCAATGGTTGACCAAAACTTCAATTCATCCGTTTTATGTCAGAAATGGTTTTTATCTTTTCTGTAATTTACCAAGTATATATCTTAGGCGTATCCACTTTACATAGAGGCACGTCTTAGGACTCCAATTAGGTACCTAGCTCATGCACATGCCCAATCGAGTTTTTAGTGAATGATCTCCTTCCACCCCATGAAAATTAAACATGAAGTTCTAACTTGAATTATGTAATCTTACCAACTTGCTCTTGATTGCAGCTCCGGTGACAAAATAATGAAGTTTTAGCATATCATTTGCTATATATCTGAGTGAAATTGATCGACATATCAATTTACAAGCTTTGCCCTATATAATAAAGGAGAAGATTAGCACGCAAGTCAAATGCCTTACTCCAAATCTCCTATAGTCCTATATAGTTATGTTCTCCGTCAATTGGTTATTTTAGGCTAAAACTCACTCAAGCCAGTCAAATTTTCCAACAAAGTACTAGTATAAATGTATAATTATCGACACCTCTTGAGAGTACTCTGCCCTCCAGCTAATCACCTGAGTCTAGTATTTCAATATATACAGTTATACACACATATATACAAATGTAATGGGAGTGTTAAAGACCCTAGAGTACTATCAAGGAGTGTCAAAATATATACTCCGTAACACATTTTATCACAAAAAGGTATGCACTTGTAGCCTTGTAGGATGTAGCATACTGAATACCAACATTAATGTGATCACAGGCAACCAAAGATATATATCACTCATGTCATCATATGTGTCACAAATAATAATTATGATGATTTTTTTTGGGTGTTTTCTATAAATGCTTATATATACACAAGTTCGAGAACAAGTAACAAAGATAAAGCAAATTACGTACAGAGATAAATAAACAGAAGGTTTTTTTTTTATACATAGCATTTGCTAGAATAATGAATATCAAGATATCCTACGTATGGTTGCCATCAGTAGCCTCCAAGGTCTTACTCTTATTAATGGGTTTTGGAGTCTTTGTACGACGAAACGCCACCTTAACGCTAGCACTCTTTTCCATCTTCATATATTTACTTTTATAACTTTGACTATCCTTCTTCAACGATGAAGACGAAGACTTCTTCTTCTTGAGTGCTCTAACCTTAGACTTTATTGCTTTTAAGAGGTTTTCCAACTGGTTTCTCATTTGCTCCTATTTTCTCTGTTTATGTATGTTTCCAAAGAAATGATATATAGTACTATGGTTTTGATGTGTTCTTTTTATGTCTTGATATATAGTGGGGAAAAAAGGGAGTTGAAACGGAAGGATCGACTATTGGACTTTCTTACCAAGTCGCGAGTTTGAGAAATTGTGTATTAGTTGTAGATTTTATAGTTATAAGTTATAATTATAACTAGGAGTAACGTTATTAAAGGGGTTCACTGTGTAAACAAGTTTGCCACCAGGCCAGGTTTTACTTTCACTTTTACTCCACTACTAACTAGCAAAGATATATTACATATGCGTTGCTTATAAGGTCTTCGTGATAGAGATAGGTAGATTGATACACTACATAGTACATACCATACGTTAATTCGGTTTTTCTTCTTAAATGTATATATTGGCTGACCTTGGGAAATAGTAAGATGATCTCATAATCGACTGGAAAGCGAACTGAACGGATTGAAATGACGCAGTCTTTGCTTCCTTTCTCTATGGCATGTAGAATCTAGTAGCAGTCTCTATATTAGGTGTGATGTTAGGGAGAGAGGAAGATATGATGTGTCACTTATTGGCTTTTATTTTGCTTGCCCATGTACAAACCAAGTGGTTTGGGCCAAATCAAGAATATTGTTGTGAAGGCTATGCGTTTTTATTACAAGTAAGATATGGTTACTAATTGGCAAAATTGTGTTGTTATTTTGGTTCATTTACTCAATTTTGAACTCTGAATCATTGTACTTGGATTGAGGTTTGGTTTTCACCATCCGATTTAATCCGGGTAAGACCAATATGGCGGCATAGCTCTCCCTCTGAGCTTTAACACTGCTGCATTTTCCAGGGTTTCGAACCTGAGACCTCTTGTTTTGCTAGAACAACCGCTTACCAGTTGGAATGATGTGTATTTGGTTCTTGGTAGCATTTTTGAAGTTGGGTTTAACCATGTAGTGTCTTCAACATTATACCATTTAGTCAATTACTAGTGTTTTCTACTTTTCTCTTTAGTCACAACTCACAATGATAACAGTATTGACTCAAAACATAAGTGATGTTGGACTATGATACGTACTACATGGTGTAGAGTTTTTACTGTGAATGTGTTTGAAGTTTGGATTTAGGCGTTTTTTCTTGTTGTCAAAGGTAATGGATTATACTGACTCGACTTTTCATGCAAAGCTAGCTCCTGTAAGAATACTAAGTCAGAAGAAAATTGTAGCCATTAGTCTCGATGTCAGATATTCTATTCCTGGACTTGAAAATGATGTTCAGTGTCAAAGTGAAGCTTATGGTCCAATATGGAAGACTGCAAAGACCTTCCCCAGTTAAATTAAGGACACTACCTAACTAATATTCAATTATCCATCATTCACCATGTCAGCAGCACAATGTTCCTTCTTTCCTAAAACAACTAAGTTTAAGACATTGAAAAGTAGTAAAAAGAATACAATAATCAAAGATACATCTTTTCTGTGTAGGTCTTCCACTCTGACAATTCCCATCCACAAACTTTCATATTGCCTAAGTTGACTTCGCCTTAAGCATGGCCAAAAGTAAGTCCGACGGCCTCACTTTACTTTGAGAGATCTGAAGCAACTCCTACATCAAAGTGAACAATCATATTACCTCTCGATAGTACTTCTGAACTAGAACTCCTGTATCATCCATGCACAATTAGAATATACTAAGCCATGCTTGACAGTTGCATTGTATAATCGGAGTCAAGTAATAAAGTTTACAATTATAATTCCAGGTCCATTCAACCAGAGGTTATGTCCATAATATAAGATCATAAGACCAGAATCAATACTATACTTCTGACTTGCAAGTTGAGAGTTTTGGTTAAGATGTGCTCTCATCCATTCCAAGCTGGATTCTGACATAGTAGGCCTAGGTCAAGTCAGCCATGCCTAGAAGATACCCACCTCTCGGGGCATGTGTTTTCCGAGGACATATATATGCCCGATTGCCTCTTAACCGTTGAGCTAGTTATTCATAATATTGAAATTTTGTCACTCAACTGAAAATATGGAAGACATAAACATTAATGGGTTTGTATTCCTGGCATCTCCTAACCAAGAAATACCACAGTAATGTATAGCTAACTAAATTTCAGTTAAAAGACAGTAAAGCTAAGAAGGCCTCAAATCAGAAAAAGAAATTCAGGTGAAATTTTGCCCAACTATGTTAATTTTTTTGTAAGAAGCAAGCAAAGTTAACTGCCGATCTCGAAAGGCAATTAACAATAATAGTTTAAGCATCATGCTAAGATTTACCTCATAGTATATTTAATCTTCACAGAGAGTAAAGGAAATGAGAAATCACTGACACATAAAGACAGTTTCCTATTTAGTCCATATGCGATATATCTGCAATATTCAATCCCGAAAAATAGCCCGCCTGATGCTTTTTTGTGTGTTAGCCAGAATGAAAATGCATTCAAATGACTTCTCCAAATTCCTTCTCCAATAACTGGGGGTGGGGGAACGGGAAATGATTTTTACACTTCCCCATTTGATTTTTACACTCCTCAAGTGACAGGGGTAGATTCCTACATAGGATTATAGGAATATGTGCTCTCACATTGAAGGGGTTAGTGGGAGTGTAAAAATAAAAATTGGGAGAGTAAAAATCAGTTTCCTGGGGGAACTTACCACAACTTCATGGCTGCTGAGAATCAGACCACATCATGAGCGTAGCCAAGAGTGCTATGGTTGCAGTTTCGACTCGCAGGCGATGTGGTCCAAGCCCCACTGCAGTAGCACCAGCTTCTGTGATCATTGTCAATTCTTCCTGAGTGAAATCTGAAACAAATTAAGCATTAGGATGAGCTCATCTTCCGGAACAACTGGACATGAGAGAGAAGTACAGCAACAGCTCCCACTCATTGTCTATCAACTATATCTCCTTTTTCAAATAGGAAGAAACTGAAAATTCCAAAGTGACTACTGTAGGATGATAAAAGGGAGACAATAAAAATTGTGTTAGTCCAAACTCTTGTTGCATATCTGTCGACATTTTGATTACCTTAACATAACATTGTATATAGCTATGATTATTCAGTATTTTGCAGGTTCTTTTGCAATAAAATTTCTACCTCTCTAGATACCCCCCCCCACCACCACCACCACCCACACACACACACACACCACCCCTCCTAATCCTCTCAATCTGCACCGCATATGAGTATTTTGTGAAACCAGTATACATTCTCTATGCAATGCATTCTATCCTATAACCCATACAAATGGTCATTACGGAATAAATCTTCTACTAAAGTTGCATAAGCCAGCCGCAAGCCCACTATACAACAAAATCAGCACAACTAGAAGAGAGAGAGGGAGGGGGGCGTTTAAACAACCTCCTTCAGGTCCAATTATAAGTGAGCCTCTAGCTTCTTTGTCTGCTAACGTCAATGTACTGATCACAGGGGTGGCTTCTGCTGCAGCTACAAAAGATAATCTTGACCGAGCAACCTATGTTACAAATAAATTCCATGAGGTGACAAGCTACAAGCTACTCCACATAAGGTGCATTAGAAGAGTCAAAACTTTGGACCCACTCCCCTTCCTAAGACAATCAGGATAGAATATTGATCACATTAGCTACCAAATAGGATAAACTTGAAGCAAGAAACACAAAAGTCCAAATGGCTTCTGTTGGATTGTCAAAAGCAGTAAGCATATACTTTTTCAATGTTCTTATAAAATCCATAATTAGATACAAGTAAAAGGAAATCCTCAACAACGGCCCATCCAGCAAAATAATAAGCCTTCTCAAGTCATTCTTTAGAAGACAGAATAGAAATAATATTCATGATAACTCCTTGCTCATTCCTTGTTAAGAAGAGCTTCTTCCATGAAAACCCTCAATATATCAGAAATTACACAATCACCCTTCATTCTAACATCATATTGTCTGCTGTTGTAACTGGCATCAAGCATTGAGTTTAAAAGAGATTAGGTTTTTTTTTAGAAAAACTTATTTGTTCAAGTATCTAAAAAAGTTGAGAACTTCAGCCAGAGACATAGCTTACCAAATATTTATTAAACTTTGAAAAAAAAAAACTAGAGTAGATAACAATAACATGGTCTTAGATAGATTAGCATGACAGCAGCCAACAAGTCATAATGATCTAAAATTTTGAGAAATGGTCCCTTGCCACCTTACAAATGCCACCTTTATTGAAAGCCATTGTCTTTCCTCCTTTTATACTAAAAACTGTAATTTATAAATGTCTAATGGTAGATATGTCCTTATAGATTCACTTTTATACAGATATAATAGATGTCTATCTTCAGTGTACACCAAATCATTTAATTTGTTACTTGGCATTGCCAGCGTTCAGAGACAAAGTCAAACCAACATCAACAGTTCTTAACATTCAACAAAGGCTTCATGAATGAGAGTTTTCGACAAGAGAAGCTTTAAATAAGTCGTGTGCAACAATGAGAAGGCTTTCCCACTTTGACTGCATGTTTCAACAAAATATCATGAGAAAAGTAGCAACTCACAGTAGGTACTATGCTACCAATTTTCATTGGAGGATTCAGAGTCATTTCGTGCAACCGTTGACCTGCAAATCGTGATCTCAATTAACTTGTATTCACAGAAGCATGAAGCATCAATTCAAATTTCAAACAATACGAGATTTTTTACTGGTTTATAAGTAATAAAAGAGAAATGAATAGTAGTCACTGAGCCTAATTGCACTCCAATGTCTTGAAACAATTTCTAACTTCCTACACTTATCATACACAAAAGGGAAAGTAGATAAAAGACAGCATACATTGTTTAGTAGCAGCAATGATCACTCGCTGCAACCTGTCAACACGGTTTTCTGATATTGAAGGAGAACGCTCTGTTAAAAGTGGGGTTATGCTACTGGCTCCCAACTCCTATGAGCAATAAAATCAAAAGGATGAACAAAAAGAAACCAGCCACAGAGAGAGAGAGAGAGAGAAAGAGAGAGAGAGACGCAGAGAGAACAAAAACACAATTGCCATTCTTCATTTATTTGACTTTGAAAAAACATGGAGTTCATGAAACAAGCGAATTGACAATCAGTAGCTCGACAACAATGTAAGAAACAAAAGCAGATACATCAACCGAATAGTTTCCAATAATGGAACAAATAGGCATGATATTCTTACACCTAGCCCTTTTCCTTGTACAGAATTAGAAAAATTATACTGTACCTGTAGTGAACTCCTTTAAGAAGAAGAACAATACATCAAGGGCAAAATAGGGTGTAAGAAAATCCTACCTCAAGAAAGAAAACATAGCATGGATGTCAGGAACATACTGTACACTTCTCAACAAGCCAGTCAGCCCGTCCACCTTTCAATGTACCTGAGAAAATGCAACACCAAGAATGTCATGACTACAAAAAAAAAAAAATGAATAAGCCCACACATGAATTTGGAAACTCACCAAAAGCCGCAAAGACATCCCACTGAGGTTTATGAGGATGTACTAGTATTGGATCCCTAACTGCAACAAAATCAAGTCCTGTGCGATCAACCTTCTGTATAGAACCCTCCACCAAACATCCTTTTCCATTAAAGAGTTCTATCCTTGCATGAGATAATTAAAAACAGAATGAACAAGTTTATTTCCTGCTACAAATCAAGTTCAACCTCTCTACTTCCACCACTTCCTAGCATGCATACGATCACCGAAGATGCTTTACAACAATATTCATATGTTATTAACACGAGCTTCAATGTGCCAATATTGCCTGCTTAGGCATAGACAAGAGTTAACCCACCTAAAAGACATGCAATTTACCGGAATATACAAATCTTCATGAATAGAAATAAAAATAACAAGTCCAAGAAAGTTCAAGTCTTTTTATTTCCTAATGAAGTCTATCAAAAGTAGCAGTAAGCATATATGCAACCCTTTTCCCCTCTCCTTTTATGTTCTTCAGCATAATGGCAACATGCTACAACAAACATGTTTTTGACTCACCTGTACTACACTATCGCTACAACAAAGTATCAAACATAAAACTTTTATAGATGGACCAAGAAACGAGATTCAGGATAGCAAAGCAACACATTGAGTGACAAGTTCGAGAACCCATGAGGAACTACAGTAAATTTTGCAACTGAGCAGTGGACCAGTACCCCAAACCCCTCCTAGAAGCAAACTTGGAGGGATATAAATATATAATCAAGTTTGCGATTTCTTTCTTTGCAGAAAGAAGAAAATTAGGTAATTATTCATTGATTACACCACCAAAGAAAGGCAATAAAGTTACTCAATACAAAAGGCACATACATACAACTAATCATTGACAATAAATGTAACCATAGTTTTCAGGCTACTCAGAATTATGGCATTTCTTTCATAACTATATAATTACCTATCATTAACACCCAACCTAAGAACTTTAGTCATATGCCAACATTCATCTCCTTCGACACGTACAACACCACCCTGCACCCATGAGCACAAGTAATTAAGATCACTGCAAAAATTATTACAGGCAAATCTAAACTTGAGAGAGAGAGAGAAAAAATAACCCATTCCATCGAGTAAAGTTGTGATTAAACTTTTCTTAAATTAAGAATCACGCAGAGGTAACCTTGAAAAAAATCGTCTAGGTTGAGTGAACTGTGTGACGCTATGTCTAAGACAAATACTTTCTACCTCACTCTCTGAGATAAGACTAATTCTAGAACAATACTATAAAACTCGAAAGGGTGACAGCAATCATAACTCCACCCAAATTCACATACCCTAACACCATTAAACTATATATCAAATGTTAATTTGGTACAGGTTATATCATATGTGAGCTCAAAGGAGTCTAAAAATACGACCTTTGCAGAAAACAAATGGCGATGGACCTCCCGATTGGAGCTTCCCCATTTTAGCACCTTGACCACCTTTCAATCACACTACAAAAATGGTCACATACTCACAATTCTCAAGAATTGGACCCAACCAACTTCTTACAGAGCAAACTACACCAAAAGTAATCATGAAAGATCAGATCTTTTTCATATCTTTCTCCTCCAGGCATTCAACATTAACATCTAACTGAGCAAGAATAACAATTACTTATGTCACATTGAACCCCTAAGCAGAAAGTACATTCTACAGAATATATGATCATTCGAAATCTCCAACTACCTTTGCAGCCATTTTGCAACCATGCAATCTCACTAGTCACTACAAACTGGTAGTCCAACAAGTTTGGACCCAACCAAATGCTTTCAGAACAAGTTACCCCAACTTAATTATGACAGAAATATTGAATCTTAATCATTTATTTTCCATCAAACATTTAACATTACCATCAATCTGAACTACAGAAAACTCTCCAATCTCTCAAATAATCATCAAGATTCAGCCTTTCTCATTCCCATCTCCATCCATTCAACACCAACATAATAAAAATTGCTAAAGCAACAATCTTCAACACAAACATCAAACCCACAAAATGAAGACACTCAAACCCTCCAATGAGACATACCATGTTAACAAAATCCAATAAAATGAAATGGGTACGGCTCAGAAAAGAGAAAAAATAAACCACCTTGGAAGAAGGGAGAGTATCAGAGAAGAAGCGAGGAAGACCACCACGAGACTGGTTGGAGTGATCATTGGACAAAGCTCTGGCTGTAACAATGGAAGGTTTTAGCCATGGCTGTCTTAAGAAGGATGATCTTGATAGTATTGTTTGATGAATTTGCATCATTTTGTTCATTGTGATCGCCATTAGAGCACCCAAAAAGCTTGAGGTAATGTGCAGGGTTTTAGAGGGTTTATCTTGGATAAAGCGCGCCAATTAGATAAGTGTTGTAATAAAAATTTCCCCTTGTTGGGTTTCAAGTCTACCTTATATATCTCGCGGTTGGAAGATGAGAATTATTACGGTGTAATTAGTCGTAAAAATTTCACAAAGCGATATGTTTACAAGTGGCTCAATGACATCTGATTAGCTTAAGTTGGACAACCTTCTCTCTACACAAACCCTACCCTCCCAGCGCCGTTCTCACTCAAAAAAAAAACTCTCAGGCTGGGGGTGGCCTCTAGAGGTCATTCCCGGCCTGATTTTCTTAGTTTTTATGCTCAATCTAATCATATGTCTTATAAATAATATAGTCTCTCTTTATGAGAGTCTTAGTCCCCCTTTTATGGGTGGTTTGTTCTCTCCCCTTATGGGAGTTTTAGTATCTCCTTTTGTGAGAGTTTGGTTTT
>CAAKMY010037149.1:0-12655 GCA_901111285.1 Corrigiola litoralis
TAGCTCCAAACCGTCTAAATAGCGAAAAAAGTAATCGGTACGAAAAAGCCCAAAAAAGCCCAAAAAAGCCCGAAAAGCCCGAAATTCCGGGTTTGGGATTTGATAATTGGCCCGAAAAAAAAGCCCGGCCCGGCCCGGCTCGACACTCGGGCCAATATTTTTGTCTCAAGCCCGGCCCGAACCCGGCCCGGCCCGGCCCGGCCCATGATCAGCTCTACCTGCAAGTCGTCTAGGGTAGCATCATTATAAGGGGCAACACCAAACAAGGAAAGAACTCGAATCGATGAAATATAATGCCCATCACAAATCTTTCTCTTACACTGCCTGATACTACACTCAGCCAAATCCTGGGCATCATTAGCGATAACAGACAAAGGAGGAGAAGCTTCACCCAAAACTTCCTCAACAAGTAAAAGATTATCCCATTTAACCCACAAACGAATAGCATCGGTGATCCTTTCTTCCCGCCTTTGACGTTTGATAGCAGACGTACATTCAAGACTACTCCGCGGATAGAAGGTCTTAAGGAGGCAAAGGGGTAACACAAGCAAATTAATCTATCAAGAGAGGTCATCAGCCTTACAAATAACCATGTCAAGATGTCCTTTCAAAACACAAGCACCCCCCCAATCGACACTTAGGAGGGATAGACTTCATAGTACGTAACCCCATAGAAAACAGTTTATCAAGAGTGTCACATTAAGACCACAAGGCGAATCATGCACCAACACATTAGAAAAATCATAAAGCACAAAATAAACAACCCCATCACCACAATCAGGAGGCAACACAAAATCAGAATCACTACCATGACGACACTTCGAACGAAAAGTATGCGTTTTGAAACAAACCCCACATAACGATATCCCCATGCGCTTAAAAATAAATCAACGAGAAGAGATTTACAAGAAGTTAGTGGTTAGCCGAGATACAATGTGGGCACCCACTCATTTAGAAATAGCAAAGTTAATCCTAGTGAAAATATGAACAACAACACTAGCTCCAATATCCTGAGACGGAGATAACTTTTGAATCCGCTTGGGCAATATATGTCCCAGCTGACTCTGGAGAGACCACGAGGGGTAAAAATGGAACAACAAATATAATAATAATAACTAATATTAGTAATACTAATGGCAATAGTACACCGACTATAATAATAAAAACAAATACAACAACAACGACAACGACTATGACGACGTCAATAAGAACAATCAATATTTTTTAATAAGTTAAGTTATACTAAAGGTAATAGTAGCAAGTAGCAAAATTATATTTGGACAGAAAATAACTAAAGTAAATGCACTTAAAATTAAGTTAAGAAGATAATGGCCTTAGTATAGTTCAGCTCAATGTTGACAAGTTATGTTCAATATATTTTAGTTCTAATAAATTCGATTCAATTTTATTAAAAAAGAGCGCCTTAAAATACTTTGGAGCACACAAATAAAAACAACATGATGTACCACTTTTGGAGCACAAAAACAAGAAGAACAAAACAAGAATAACACGGAAATATGTTTTATACTCTAGAATATGATTTTATACTCTCACATATAAATTATTATATTCAATACTTCTCTTCTAAAAAATATAAAAATCAACCACATGAAGTATAAAAATGAGCTCCAACAATATGGTGGAGCATGAGCATCTGCAATTGCAATTTAGAGCCATCAACTTTCGAACCAACAATATAGTTGGTCGAAAATCTTAAAAGATTTCAACAGTAGTTCTTCTACTTGAAAAGTGAGAGTAATGTCAATAACCCACCATTGCAAGTGCAAGAATCAAATCTTTAAATTATAAACGACTGAGGAATGAATGACTATACGGCTATACTCTTTGTGCCCCTTAGAATAAATGAAGAAGTAGACGTGACACGTCACAAAATACAACTGGCTACCTGAAGCATGGAACAAAAGAAACAGAGTAGGGAGTAGAGACTAGAGAGAGCAACATGACCGTGGTTGGGGCCTTTGTCATTCAAAACCAGGCCTATCACGCCGTCAAAACTCACCTGTCATTTCCATGTTACCAATGTTACTCTACTGCATGTCTGCATACACTTTACGGAGTACCTTATATCCGTCTTATATAACGGTGACATTTCTATGTTGGGTGTCGACTGTTGAGTAATTTGCTACTGAACGGAACCGGATCAAATATTCAAACCCAGTTCAGATAATCTATTTCAGATTTTTTTTTTTTTTTTTGTTACATTCTATTTCAGATTTGTATAATACTTTTCCTCTTACAGAACTATTTCCATACGTACGTTTATTTCTCTTCTTATGCTATAGCGCAGATGTTATTAGATTCGATTTATCATAGAATCAATCAAGAAGTTAATGTAACAAAAGAAGGGATATGAGATATTGAGATGTCACAATCTAATACAAAAGATGGCACAAATACCTAATCAACAATTTGTGCAAGCTAGATTGGGACTTTTTATTTGTTTGGAGAATAGCAAGACACTTAATTGCAAAAATAGCCATGGGAATACAATCTAAGAGATCACAAGTCTCATTTGATATTCTACCAGTCTCAGCAAAATGGCAACTAAGCATTCTAAAACATTGGAAACTTTGATTTTTTTTTTTTTAAATAATTAAACTTTGAAATTGGTTGATACATAAATTACTGGATATTAGAAAATCATGTCATTTCTAATATGTCATAGGAGATAAATAAACTGTTACAACAAGACACCATTGTAACCTCCTTTTTCTCTAGCTTTTTGCCTTTGTCATGGTGATCTGGCCAATAAAGCTATTTCCTTTCTAATAATAGAATTTCAGCTAAATATAGTCGCCGGAAATGAACACTTGAAAGAACAAATAAGGTATGGTTATAGACATAAGCACACAAAGTAGACAGATTAACAAACTGAAAACCCTTTTGCAAACGTTGTCGACAATAGCAAGCTTATTCTAAGCATAAGAATAGTGGTAATTGCATGCCTAGGAGAAACAGAACTATTGGCATGTCTTACAATGGTTAATTGCAAACGTTGTCGACAATACAAATTTTGTCATAAGAAGCAAACACCATTTCCTAGCATTCTTGTCAAAACTCCATTAATACTCAACTTATTTGATAAGGAAATGCATTTTTTGGCATGAAAGAAATGTCATTGGTGTATTGAAGAAAGCCATGCACCAACCTATCTACTTTCTGACACTTAAGACTTTGACAAATGGACATTATTCTGGTTGTTTCAAGTTAGACTAGTTACATCTATTATCCAATAAAGCTCGATATTTTTAACCAATTTCTTGAAATGTCCAATTGGAGGCCATGCTCACTAGAGTACTATACGATCAAATTAAAGAAGGAAATAAGGATGAAGATGACCGAAACCACAAGCAAACCACTATATTAGAGGTATAGTTAGGTTTAGGATTTGGGTTCCGTCATTAGGATTAGGGTTTAGATTGTTAATATATTATTTGTAAATGTTGTTATTCTCAAATACTTGATTTAGATTAGAAACTTTAGATTGAAAGCTAAATGTAGGCCAAACACTTGATTTAGAATTGAATTTCAAGATTTCAAAGTGTAGAACATAAATCTAGACATTTAAATCAAATCGAGTCTCTAAATACTACCTATACAGTTATCCAAGGAAAAGAAGCTTGATTGGTCGGGTCTTATTATATCTTAATTAGTAGTTATAAATTTGTACTTGAATACATGTAAGGGCTATGTATATTTATTTATTAGCTTCTAACTAGTTGAAAATCAAGTATTAGACATTTAATTATCTGAAATATATGGAGTGTGAAATGAACCGACAATAGTATCTTATCGAATTAAGAAATCCAAATTCTAGAACTAATCAATTTCGAATATTTGTACAAATCTATAGAATAAAATTTAATTTCCAAATATGAATATGGAATAAACCGTTTTAAAATTCCCATTCCAAGAGTTGAGTTATAAATATTGAAATCAATCAAATTCTCAATACTACCTGAACTTCATTAAGTAGAGTTCAGTTCAAGGAATCCACCGAAATTAAAAGGATTTTTTCATAAATGGTGCCCTGAGGTTAAGCCTAATTCACAATTGGTGACCTCAGTTTTTGGTATTCCATGTTTGGTGACCTGAGGTCACTACCTAATCCATGTTTGGTGACCTACTGTTAACGCCATCCTTTTTCTAGTCTTTTTTGCTGACGTGGCTCTACTTTGACCCATGTTATATATTTATTTTTATTTTCCTTTTTCAGACAGACCCATATGATTTATTAAAGGAATATTAAAACAATTTATTTTTTTAAATAATTAACAATACATCTAATTACCTTACCACTCAAACCTTATAACATAAAAAATTATCAAAAAATCAATCATTCTTAATCATTTATCAAATAAAAATGTGTCATATTAACAATATTTTGACGGAAAAGATAACGATGTTAGTTGAAGGTCACCAAACATGAATTAATTAGGTAGTGACTTCAGGTCACCAAACACAGAATACCAAAAACTGAGATCACTAATTGTGAATTAGAGTTAACCTCATGGCACTATTTATGAAAAAATCCAAATTAAAACTGAGGCCTAAAAACTCGAAAACCGTAGCCTTGTAGGCAATGTACAGTACGTACTTGTAGTAGTCTACTAGTCTGAACTCTGAAGTCACAAATTCACTTTTCAGTTCTCATCACTACTGTACCAAATAAGACAAACCCCGTCAACTCTCCGTTTACAAGTTCTTCAAAACCTTGCAGAACCCCTCATGCCTCAACCCCACAAGCTAAGGGCCCCCCCTTGTCAACTCTTCCCTGCATGCAACTGCATCTGCAAGACTGCAACTCCAAACTCTTCACTTCCATCCATTCTCCTCATTTGTTCTCTCTCCACTTCCATCACTTTCCACTACACTTCTTTACTCACTTCATTTTTTGATTCTCAGACCCTTCCATTCTTCTATAAAGCTGAAACCCCTACACTACACTCACGTACAACCAGATAACCATATCTTGTCACAGAATATATTCTTATAAATAATCTACTACTAGTACCCCTTTATATCATCTAACCAAGCTGCAAACTAACGCAAATAGCCAAATATACTCTACATTGTCAACTAACTAAACATGGCCATGGCCTTGGCCTCTTCTTCTTCACCATCTGCAGTTGCTATGATTATCACCCTGATTACTCTTCTCTTCCATGTTACATTTACCAACAGCATGTCTGACCTTGAAGTGTTAATCAAGTTGAAGGGCTCCATGTTGGTACATAACAATGGAAATGCCCTACAAGATTGGGTTGTTCAAGACAATGACAACCATGCCGCCCACTGCAACTTCACCGGTGTCGAGTGCAACCACGCCTTCCGTGTGATATCGCTACACATCTCGTCTACTCCGCTCTTCGGCACGCTCTCGCCGGAGATTGGCTTCCTTGACGAACTCAAGAATCTAACGCTTACACGTACCAACCTTACTGGAGAGCTGCCCTCTGAAATTTCGAGCCTTACTTCACTCGAATACCTTAACATTTCCAGCAATGACTTCACTGGAAGTCTACCCCAAGAGATTTTTACTCTTACGGAACTTATCTACCTCAACATCTCCAACAACAACTTTAGTGGCAATTTTCCCGGCAAAATTCTCACTAACATGTCACAGCTTGAGTTCCTTGATGCCTATAATAACAACATAAGTGGACCATTACCGATGGAGGTGGCGAATTTGAAAAGGTTAACATGGCTTAACCTTGGCGGGAACTACTTCTCCGGCGAGATTCCGGCGGGGTATTCCGGGATGACGAGCTTAAGGTTTCTGGGGTTGAACGGGAATTCTCTCTCCGGCGAGATTCCGGCGAGTTTGGGTAAACTACAGAACTTGACAGAGATGTATTTAGGATATTTTAACACTTATTCGGGCGGAATTCCTCCGGAATTTGGCGGGTTAGCCTCGCTTGAGAAGCTCGACTTGGCAAGCTGTAATCTCTCCGGCGAAATTCCGGGGACGTTAGGGAGGTTGAAGAGGACTAACACTCTGTTTCTGCAACATAACTCTTTGTCAGGTGAGTTACCTGAAAAGTTGTCGGGTATGGTGAGTTTGATGTCACTGGACCTGTCATTTAATCTGCTGACAGGAGAGATTCCAGAGAGTTATGGTGACTTGAAGAATCTCAGGTTGTTGAGCTTGTTCCAAAACCACTTTTATGGCCGGATTCCCTCTGTTATAGGTGACTTGCCGAATCTTGAGAAGCTCCAAGTTTGGAAGAACAATTTCACATTCGAGCTGCCGAAGAATCTAGGTTCAAACGGGAAGTTGCTGACAGTTGACATTTCGGACAATCGTATTACCGGGACTCTGCCGAATAGCCTGTGTGATGGTGGGAGGTTGCAGTTGTTGATTTTGTTTGATAATGCTTTATTTGGTCCTATCCCTGATGAGCTTGGTGGTTGTAAGTCGCTGCAGCGGCTTCGTGTGTCGAATAATCAGTTTTACGGTGAAGTGCCCGCGGGTGTTTTTAGCTTGCCGGAACTTAATGTGATGGAGCTCAATGGTAATCAATTCTCGGGTGAGCTTCCGGCAGTGATGGCGGGGAATCAACTAGGAAAGATCGACCTTTCGGATAACAAGTTTGCCGGGAGAATTCCGGCTGCAATTGGGAATTTGAAGAATCTGCATACTCTGTTATTGCAGAATAATGGATTCTCCGGCGAGATCCCAGCGGAGATGTTTGAGTTGAAGTATTTGCAGACACTTAACATGAGCTCAAATAATTTAGTGGGTGAGATTCCGGGTTCAATCGGAGCATGTTCATCTCTGATTGCTGTTGATTTAAGCAGGAACAATTTGGGTGGTGAGATTCCGAGTTCAATTTCGGAGTTACAAGTTCTCGGTGTTTTGAACTTGTCGGGGAATTCCCTCACTGGAGACATCCCTGGTGACCTCGGCGGGATTCCCGGCCTGGCTGTGCTTGACCTTTCCAACAATAATTTCTATGGGAGAATTCCGACTTCTGGCCAATTCTTCGTCTTTAAGCCGGCGTCATTTGCCGGGAACCCGAACTTGTGCTATCCACACCGTGTACAACCTTGCCCTGTGTTCTACCCGTCCTCAGCAATAAACCATCATAGTTCTTCGTTTAGCACATCCAAGGTCATCGTATTAGTCATTGGCCTAGTCACCTTAATGTTGCTTTCAGTTGTTACTATGATCATCTACCGCAGGAAGCGTCTAGAAGGTTCTAGAGCGTGGAAGATCGAACGATTCCAACGCCTAGACTTCAAGGTAGACGATGTGTTGGAGTGCATTAAGGAGGAAAACGTCATAGGAAAAGGTGGTGCTGGGGTTGTGTACCGAGGTGCTACTCCTGATGGTACTGATGTAGCCATAAAGAAGTTGGTGAATAGAGGGAGTAGTAGAGGGAAAAACGACAATGGGTTCGCTGCTGAGATAGCGACCCTGGGGAGAATTAGACATCGGAACATTGTCCGGCTGCTGGGGTATGTGTCGAACAAGGAGACAAACTTGCTTGTGTACGAGTTTATGCCTAATGGAAGCTTAGGAGAGAAGCTCCATGGTCCTAAGGGAGCACATCTGCATTGGGATATGAGGTATAGGATTGCTGTGGAAGCAGCAAAGGGGTTGTGTTACTTGCACCATGATTGTAATCCGAAGATTTTTCATAGAGATGTTAAGAGTAATAATATTCTCTTGGACTCTGACTATGAGGCCCATGTTGCTGATTTCGGGCTTGCAAAGTTTCTAAGAGATGCTGGTGCTTCTGAGTGCATGTCCTCTATTGCTGGCTCCTATGGTTACATAGCTCCTGGTAATATCCCGACTACTGCTATTTGGTTTTTTATCTGCTGTGTCTAGCTTTTGTTGTTTTATGCTTTGACAATAGCTATCATTTGGTGCGATCATGCCTCGAGCCGAATCTGTAGGCCAGTACATTAATGGGAAACAACCTCCAATAGTATCGTATAATGAGTAGCAGTAGGTGTAGCACTTCTACTATCAGTGTTAATATTTGCAGTAGTTCATAGAAGGATGATAAGATCAGACTAAAGCTAAGCTAAGCTAAAAGTAAGCCTGCTCTTGAGTTAACCAGTGACTCAGTTGTAGTTTGTGATATCTAATGGTTTTATTCTATGTCTGAAATGTTGCCTGATATAATTCACATTCCTGGGTTAGGCTAAACTTGGTTGGCATATGCATATAAATTAATCCATATGACTGCGCTGATATTATGTTACACAGCAAGTATAAGGTATTTGAGTTTCCTTGAAACCCCCCTGATCTCATTGTTTGTAACCCTGCCCTGCCCCCCTTTCCTTTCCTTTCCATCAATATAGTTCTACCTTTTTTACTGCATGGATTGTGGATTGTCTAGCGAATAACCGGTGAGCTAAATCTCAGAGCAGGATATTAGTATATGTCAGATCCCTTGGCATTTCAGGGTGGTAGGACTAGAAACAAAAAGTATGCATGTAGATAGATGTAGTTTCAGTCACTGTTGCCTATCATATGTTTGGCTTGCTTAGCCTGCCAAAACAGCTGGAGTTATTATGATTTTCACATTTAACAAGAATGAGCAGGGCCCTGGGGACATTGAGTCATCTCGGCTACTCTGTCTTTTCCTCAAGCCCAGCTTTGATCTATATTGGGCCAAAATTATACTAGCTGGGGGATAGCTCTGTACATGTCTGTATAGCATTCATCTTGACTGTCATATAGTTTCTTAGTCTTCAAAGTAATGATGGTGTTCTTTGTTGTCCGAAGCACATGTTATTTGTTGCTAACTCATTGGTTGGGCTTCCAAGTACATATATGTTATTTTGCTTTTGGCCAGTATCATTGTATTAGCAATTGAAAGCATGTATTGACATCCAAAATTTAATAGTAGCTCCTAAGATCAGGTAGTCTTAGCTTTAGTATTAACGAACTGTAGTTACCTAATAGAAATATTTGCGCCTACTCTGAGAGAAATATGAAAGATTGAAAGGTGATATGCCTAGTCTTTGAATTAAACCTTCTTTCTCTGCTTCACTGGGACAAGTGTTCTGAATGACTTGTAGTTCAGGGATCAGAATTCAAAGCTATTTAGACTGAAAGAATTACTTGTGAGAAATCATAAATTCGCAAAGAATGCTAGGAGTGGTGATTGCCTAATTGTAACTAACCTTGATTACATATTTACATGCATTAAAAAAAAAAAGGAAACATATTTACATGCACCTAATTGTATGTGCTTCTCTTTGTGACAGGTTATTTTGTTCCTGTGAAGTAAGTGTGCAAAATTGGTATTGTGTAATGTGTTCTGTGATCTTATTTTCTTTCTGAATAGTTAACTAGTACGTCGTGGTAGTGTTTCAGTTTTATTGCATAATAAAACTTTGTCTGCTCACGACTACAATGTATAACATATTTTAATTTGATGTGTTTTTGCTGTGAATTTGTTGTGTTAGTATTAAAATTTCTGTGAGATAGTTCTAATTGTTGCCACGTTTGACTTGGTATATGAATACTGATCAGTGTAGTGAGGGATAATTTAAGAAATCTATCCTTTTTGTCCATTTCCGTATGACTCTGTGGTGTTATGCTTATGCATCAGAAGTTTGATTTTACGCTTGGTAGGAAGGTGTGGTCTTTGACTTGTCAGGAAAGTCCGATTACTTGGGAAGTTCTCTGCCTCCCCCGCTATACATGCCATTAGTGGAGTATAACATGAGAGATATGAAGCTGAAGGCAAATTTTACATGTTGGCAACATAGTGAGACTGATTATTGTCTGGCGTACAAGAAATGTTGTGATATCTAATAGTACTGTTATTCTATGCCTGAAATGTTGCCTGATAACTCGGGTTCCTGCATTTACTGGGTTAGGCTAAACTTGGTTGCCATATGCATGCAAAATTGTTCATATGGCTGCGCTAATATTATGGTACACAGCAAGGATTTTTAGTCAGGAATCACCCTGATCTCATTGTTTCGTACCTTGCCCCTCATTCCATCAATAAAATTCTACCTTTTCTACTGCATAGATTGTGGATTGACTAGCGTATAAGAAAACCAGTGAGCTAAATGTCAGAGTAGGATGTTAGTATATGTTAGATCCATTGGCATTTCAGGGTGGTTGATACACAAATATGCATGTGAATGTCGTTTGGGAGTATTTGGCTTGTTTATCCTGCTGATCAGCAGAAATGATGATGATTTTCAAGTATAACAGGTATGAGCATGCCCTGGGACATCGAGTCAGTCTAGTCATCAAGCGCAGCTTTAATCGATTTTGGGCCAAAAAATATACTAGCTGGGGGTCGCTTTTTACAAGTCTGTATAGAATTTATCTGGACTGTCATGATTTTTGAGTCTTCAAAGTAGTGATGGTGTCGTTGTTAAAAAATTGTCCAAAGCACATGTTATTTGTTGTTGGTGTTAAACTGTTAACTCATTGGTTTGGGCTTCCAAGTGGAATTTGTTATTTTGCTTTTGGCCAGTATCATTGTATAAGTAATTGATAGCATATTGAGGTTGACATCCTTTATTTAATAGCAGCTCATAAGATGAGGTAGTCTAAGCTTACTACTTTAGAACTATAGTTACCTAATAAAAAAATTTGCGTTCATAGAAATATCAAACATTATTGAAAGGTGGTATGCTTAGTCCTTGAATACATTCTTTATCTGCTTCAATGTGACAAGTTTTCTGAACTTGTTGTTCAGGACTCCGAATGTGAGCCTATTTAGACTGAAAGATTTACTTTACTAGTGAGAGATCTTAAATTTGCAAAGAATGCTAGGGAAGTGGTGATTGCCTGATGTTGAACTGACCTTAATTACATGAACCTGATTGTATTATTTTGCCTCTCTTTGTGAGCAGAATATGCATACACGCTAAAGGTGGATGAAAAAAGTGATGTGTACAGCTTTGGAGTAGTGCTATTAGAGCTGATTGCTGGACGGAAGCCAGTCGGAGAGTTCGGTGATGGGGTAGATATAGTGAGATGGGTCAGGAAGACACAGTCTGAGATCTCTCAGCCATCAGATGCTGCTTCTGTGTTAGCTATCCTAGACTCCAGGCTCAACGGCTACCAGCTCCACAGCGTCATCAACATGTTTAAGATAGCAATGTTGTGTGTCGAGGATGAGAGCTCAGACAGACCTTCTATGAGGGAAGTGGTTCATATGCTCACTAATCCTCCACAACGTACTGTCTCTACAAGCCTCCTTTAACAACAGGAAACAGCAAATTCGGCTTTCGCGCTGCTTGTGTTCTGCAGAATGGTATACTACTATTTTTGAGTTAATAAAAGCAAATAACTCTAGTAACTTGTTTCACACCAGCAAACCTGTTGAGGAGTTTCTTAAGCTGGACGAACCAAGGTTGATCATATCTTCAAATTAATGCGTCTGTTAAAATACGATGGGGGATGTACTTTTGATGCTAGCTTGTTTTGTATGAGTAAACTGGTTAGTGATAGCTAACTGATCTGTATATATGTGGGTCATTCTAAAACTATCAACCACAACTGTCAAATGATTCTATAAGTCTACTAGTGTTGGTTCATCATGTATACCAACTGAATGCATATACTGTCACATGTTTTTTTTTTTTTTTTTTGGTACACAAGAGGGGACGAGCCCCAAAAGAAAGAACAAACTACAAAGCAACTAAACGAGGTCTAGCCACCCCGAGACATCTTCAAGTAGAATGGTTGCAAGGCCTGTGGGAGGAGAAGACAAAACCGTCATCTTGCTCGCAATATCAACTCCATGGTTAGCCAACTATATTGAAGCTACTTCACAAGAAGTACCTTTATTAGTATTGGCTATTTGGCTAAAGAACTTATTCCAGCAAAGAAATGAATTCCATTCTTGAGTGATTGATGATCCTCTATATCAAGTTTAAGTGCTTTAAACTTTTAACCCAGCTCCCTAGCACTCAACATGGCTAAGCTAATTTGCAAAGATCTTTTAAATATTATCCACGTGATTGCATATACACTGTACCAATATGTAGAGGTTGGTCAATGGTTGGATATGTTCCTCGAACATTTGAGTACAAGGCATTGGGAAGTGAATTGTGACTATTCGATTCAATCATGGTTGTATTTTCAAAAAAAAATGGAAAAATTAACGCCAATAATCCCAATTTTGGGCGGTCTTCCAGTAATAATCCCAACTATGAAAAATCCTAGTATAATCCCAACTATCTTTCATTTTAGGAAAATTTCCGTTTTGGGTACCCGACGTATAGCGTAATTCCACTTTGGGTACCCGTCATTTCGGTATTTTCGTTTAAGGTACCCGACAATAAAGTGTAATTCCATTTTGGGTACCTAGCCGTTAAAAAACCGTTAAACTTTGTAACGTGCACACCCGTGCAATGGACAGGACGGGTCCATTCAACATAGCAGTCAAAACCCAAACCCACAACGAATAATCCACCACCAGCTCCACTCAACAACAACCACCACCTTGGCCACGACCCTTCCACCATAACCCCACTACCCAAGGTCCAACACCCACGACCACCTAATAAAAGTAAGGAAAAATGAAAAGACAACCATTGCCCTCCACCTATCCCTGTCCCCATCACTCTGGTTTTCTTCAACCGGCAAAGCAAGACCCATATAAGGCCGAAGCACAAACACGGACGTAGAACCCGACCC
>CAAKMY010037151.1:0-29999 GCA_901111285.1 Corrigiola litoralis
CACCTTTCTTTCCGATGTCAGAATGTCACAGGTTTTTAAGGCAGATGCCTTGGGCTAACTGCAGAGTTTATGTGGATGCTTTCTTTTCCCACCGGGCGCCTGTGGGGTGGGTGGGTGGGGGGAGGTTTCTGTAATAATTAGTTGTGTTCTTTCTTTGTATGATAATTTCTTTGCTGTACCCTATTCAATGCTGTAAAGTTTCTTATTTTGGTTTGTGGATTATCTTCGTTTAGTTTTGTCAAGAAACCCTATACAGAAGATGGGTGATTCACTGGCCAAGCTGAAATCAATTGTAAAGGTCAGCAGCTTATAACACGCCGATTTATTTTGTGTAATAGAGCAATCACTTACTTAAGATCTACATTTTCTGATTCTTTGGTGTTTCAGGTCTCTCTCTCCAACTGCCAGTTAGATGCAATTGACTCGTCAATTAAGGGTTGTCCTGCATTGGAGCAACTCCGTCTAGCTCATAATGATATTAAGGTGTGTGTTAGACTTCAAATATCCAGCTGCACCCACATGTCTTGTATTTTCTATCTCTCAGTGATTTGTCTTCATTTGTATTGAGAATGCACAATATCACTTGTTAATGTATATATCTTCACACAGGCTCTTCCAGCAGAACTGGCTTATAACAAGAAACTTCATATTCTGGACGTAGGAAATAACATGATTTCTAGGTGGTCGGACATTGAGGTATGCATTAGAGGGTGCAGTTTTTGACATTTTCTTTTTTGACTATTTTTTTCTATGAATTTTTCTTAACTTTTCGATATTTTTGGTCTAAACTGCAGGAGCTTGCTTCATTACGTAATTTGAAAAACCTAAATCTGCTTGGAAATCCTATAGCTGAAAAGGCCAAACTACTAAAAAAGGTAAGAAGATTTGATGTTTGCCCTGTTGTCAGTTGTGTGGATGAGCTTACTTTTCCCAGGGTGCCTGGTAGGGGGTGGGGGCGAGATTGCTGTATGTCGCAATGGGTGCATTTATAAATTTTCTTTTAGAGAGGGTAGTTCTGTAATTTGGAGAAGTTAATGGTTTCTTTTGGAAACAATGTTTGCAGGTGAAGAAATTAGTTCCCAATTTGCAGATATTTAATGCAAAAAGAATGGATAAGTTGAATCAAGTTGAGAAGAATGAGAAGGCTGAGCATGTTGCAGCTAGTGTGGTAGATGACGTTGAACCACTTAAGAGAAAGAAAAAGGACCTTATTGAGAAGCATGTGCTCGAGGATGCTAATACCGTTAGTACTACAGATGTTGATTCTGATAAGCATGTGAATCAGAAAGAATATCAACAAGAAGGGAAAAGAGATTACATGGAGGAGAATAATTCCACAAAGACAATATTAAGCCCAGAGGCAGAGAGGAGTCTTGACGAGGAGATTGAAATGACGAAGTCAAAGAAGAAAAAAAAGAAGCTCTTGGAGAAAGATTTACCATTGCAAGAAGCTGACAAAACTAAAACACATAAAAGTTCAAAGCGGAAGGCAGAAAAAGCTGGTATAGACGCTATTGATGATAAGGAAACTTCATTTGCAGAGTTTTTAGCTTACGATGCCTCTGAGAATACGAGATCAAATGATGGAGAACAAAGAGATAGGCGAGCTAGTAATATTGACTTAGTCAGTCCTCTGGTTACTTACCCAACAAAGAAAAAGAAATGTAAGAATCAAGGTGCTGGAGCTTCTGTGTTTGAATTCGTTGATCCAGCTCCTGAAGTTGGATTAGGTGGGCCATCAGCATGGGATATGAATGACTGAGCCATACTGTCTGCACAAGTAGGAGCTCTGTACCTGTTCAGGATGACTGTTGTACTGTTGTCTGAAGCCCCATGTCATTTCCTCTGTCTACTCCAATACATCTCGTGTCTTTCACCTGTTTCCGGATCTCACCTGCTCTTAAGATGCAGATATTTCAGCTGTAAAATTTTACATGCTTTATTGAATTCAGCTGTTTATTGAACTGAAAACTATATTCATGTCATTAAATGTCAATCATCTGGTTTGTTGTTCCCCTCCTGGCCTCCTGGGTCTAGCTTGCCATCCATGGGAGTGCTGTCAAACAACTTTTGTTTTCTTTATTGATTGATTGTTATAATCTCTTTATGTAACTGAAAATGATCGAATTAAAGTTTGTTTCGAGAAATGAAAAAGGTGTGGAGAAATAACAAGTTCATTTCTGTATCTACTTGATCACTCTTGATATTTCCTTGGGCAGTTTGGGTGGGAACATGGTTTTTTTCTCGAACGTAGATGATGGAGTAAAGGCAAGGGTGAAAGAGAGAAGACGAGAGCATGAGAGATTGAGAGCAGAGAGACGACTCCAAAACCTTTATCTTGTACTCTGTACAGAATTCAGCTCAAGAACTTTACTTCAGTACCTTAAACTGAGTGTGATATCTTTGCAGTTGAGGCTCCGTCATGGTGTAGGGAGGGAAGAGTGGTTCTTAATTTGGGATTCGGAGCAGAATATCCTGTTAAGGGATACCGTATGAAGGTTGTCAAAGATTTTGGATCTTTCTTTCATCATTACCTAGTACTCCACGCACTTATGCTATTGTGGATGCTTATCATCTAGTTAACGTATTAGTGTTCTACAACATCTGATTTCTCACTTATGCAGAAACATTGGTCAATATCAATTATTTGCCTACGTTTGCCATCTTTTCTATTTCACTTTCAAATCCAGAATTATCAGCTGATACTCTGCAGTATATGGATCTGTCCGCTCTGTTCGACTGTTCCTTGTCTACCATTCTGCGAGTTTACAAATTAGATTGATCTGTATGTTTCACTGTCCTGCGTGCATTTGGTAGCTGAGTACTGTATACTTACATATAGTGAAATATTAAACGTTCTAATTCTGTGTTTGTTGAACAAGATAAGCTTTGTTGAACAGAGCTTTAGGAAGTTGGATTGTCTTTCTCACCCACAAACCAAATTTTACTGGTTTCCTGAGTTCTCAGTTTACTTGTTGGAGACTCTACAATGATGGCCATTGTAAGTGAAGCTAAAGCAAGGAAGTTCATGCTATCTTTTCCAAGATAAGTTTTAATTTATGGCTTATATTGTACATGAAAAGTAGTACATTGTTCTCCTCCTGGAGTGGAAGGTTCCCTGAGGTATGTCAGTCGGTGGATTTTTCATCATTCCAGGGTCAGACATACATGTGGTTAGATACATTATAAATTTATAATGTTATATAAGCTTTGAATCAAGTCCTAATAAGCTGATGGTATAATATATAGGAATGTCACAAGCTAATATAATGAATATCTTATGATGCGAACTAAGTGCACCGAGTAATTCTTACGTTGACTGGGCCACATGTTCATATGATGAGTATTTTATGATGCTAGCATATATATATGCATAGATATACGATCGCTACGCGTTATCTACAAAATATGTTCGATAGAGTATATTTTGTTACCTCTCAGTGGACGGTAGTGTGTCACATATTGATATGAATATTTTGTTGATTCAAAATTTGTGGTGCGACTAATATATCAGATTAGACGGTTCCTATCATTCCCTTGTTTGTATATTCTAGATATTGTCAATCCAATTAGATGACCCGTTCTACTTGGTAATAATCCAACAAATAAGAGTTAGGACGACTAGTCAAATGGACACACTTTTCATAATCTACTGGTATATTTCAAACATAAGCAAATGTTATCAGACCAGTGCTGACTTTGTAACACCTACACTAGCAGCAGCATGCATGACTTAGGACCAGCATTGTATATAAAGTAGCAAATTAGTATCTCTGTTAAGATATGAATTAAACCAGCAATCTAACAATGGCCTATAGTACCTCCTCCATCAGTGAACAAGGTGAATGTGCCTCGTTTTCCATTGTCCATCACGACATCATTGAAGAGCACATTCTCAGCCGCCTTGATGGCCTAGCCCTCACCTCCTTAAGTTGCACCTCGCCATATTTTCATGCTCTCTCTTCCCATAACACACTTTGGAGGAAAATTTGTATGTCCACATGGCCCTCTGTAGACCATCCACGCGTCATCCAGCTCCTCTCTGCCGTCCCAAATGCTCACCGTAAGTTCTTCTCTGATTCTTTTCCTCTGTTAACACCCTATGATCAGCCAAGAAAACTCAAACGTCCATCACTCGCCTCTGAGCTGATTTCGGCCGTGGATATCTGGTACAGAAACCAGCCCGTTTTTTCTAGGGTCATTGAGACAGAAACCAATTCTGGATGGTTCTTGCACTCCCCTTTTCGGGTTGACCTACTTGACCCTAAAGAAGTTATGTCCACCCAAATAAAGATGTCACATATAGATGATGACATGTGGAAGGAGGAGCTTGAAGAGAATTTAACCTTGAGTTGGATAATCATTGATCCAACGCTGAAAAAATCTGCAAACTTCTCGAACCTAAGACCAGTATCAGTCGAAAGGCATTGGCTGACGGGTGAGGTCCAGGTTGAGTATGCAACGGTCTTAGGCTGTGATGTGGTCGAATTTGTGGAGTGTAAGGTCGTAATTACGTGCGGGGTGTGTGAGGATGGAGACTTGCACGTAAGGGAGGCATGCATGCAGGTAGAAGACATGGACGGGAAATGCTTGAACGGGAAAAATAGTTTGGTGGCTTTGGTTAATGCTATTGAGTTTGGGCGGAGGACCAGGAAAGGGGACAATGATGAAGGGAGAAGATGGCATGAACAGTTTATGAAGGATAAGAGATTGAGAAGAGAGCAAAAGGTTTTGAGAGAGAGGATGATGGAGATAGCTTGTGTTGCTGGTATTAGCGCATGTGTAGCATTTTCTGCACTATACCTTGTTTGTAGATGATGGAAACTTCATAATCAGTAGTTCCATACTTGCATTGCATGGCAGGAGGTTACAGAAATCGATTCTTTGGTACCATATATCACACACAGTTGTATGGCTTCGACATGAATTAATTACAGTCTTACAGGATACGACTAATTGAATCCGACATCCTTAAGCAACCGATTTTTAAGGAGCGAGTATCCAAGAGTCCGAGGGAGTACAGAAGTGACTTGGTATCAATCAGGTCTTCGTTTAAGGATTTGACCTTAATCTAGTTTATACTATTTATTCAATGTATAACATCTGATACTGAGCTGTGGAGGTTCAAAGTTTCAAAAGTGGAACCTGGGACAACCTCAACTTGGTCTACAATCCATTTAGCCAACTTTACTCCTCTTTGTACTGTAACTATGTACTCTTTTTAACGGGAACGTATTGTAATACTAACACAGTACAACTGTAAGCTCAAGCAAGGTAGCTGCCAAGCTAACTCTTGCTGAAATCATTTGCAAGTTGCAACATATTGGTCTGCAGCTCTGAAGTTATCAGATTCAAGATCATGATTTATTTTTGGCATTCCAGTAACATTTACAATAATAATTTATAGGGGATGGGGGATTATTGTCTTGAACCTGACAATAGTTTATGTGAGAATAAGGATCAAATCAGGTAGTTAAGGATTTACTGTTTCAATTCACATATGCGGCTTTATACGATCTTATTATAAGAAAAAAAGGAACTCTCGTTTGGCCAGGTCCATCAGTATCAGTAACTCGTGCTAGATTCTATAGTAAAGTAGTATTTCTAAGAAAGCGCAAGCCCAATATAAGAGAGATAGGCAGATAGCTCTTGCCGAAATCACTTGCAACACTTTGCCATGTACTTCGTACCTATGTAGACTGATTGCAAGATACTAGGCAAAAACTTCTGGCTAGGAATGCTCTCTCCTAAACTACAAAAATGTATATAAACTTTATCCACAAAATTCCACGTGGCCCAAAACCATTGACCAACAATCCATCCAGCAAATCCTTATGTCACTCTATCATGATCCGCATCAAACTCAAAGTTGTCCCCATTTTGCTATTATCCCTTCTGTAAGACTTTTAAGTTTTAACTGAATTTTGATCACAAACCCAAACCAAGAAAAAAAATTTCAAAGGCAAGAGGTGAACATAATACTATCATTTCACAAGTCACAAGAATGGCAGCCAGCAGTTTTGCAGCCTCATCAACTGTGGTTGGTCTAGGCACCTCTACGCTCTCACGCTCTTCCTCTAAAGCTACATGCCTCACTTCAGGTACGTACTAACCGTTCCATTTCCTGACGTTATCATCTCTACAAGATCAGTCATGCAATTTTAGTCTCCTAATTTTAAGATTTCTACACTTAATAGTGTATAAATTATGCTCCTCAGTTCCCATATTGCTTAACTTGACAGTGTATGAAAGCCGGCCAGTAACATTTACTGATGACTAGGCTTTTGATTGGTACATGCAGTCGTCCAGAGTGTACCCTTTTTTTTTTATCATATTATATTAGTTACTCGTAAACATGATCATAGAAGTACGGAGTAGTTTAGTTTTTCGCGTACTCTACTGTATGCAAAAGGATAGTATGTTATCTTAATCAATAGTCAGGAATGTTGTAGACATTGCTTTTATTAATAGTTCTAGATGAAGGACAGACAATTGTAGCAAAAGAGTAACGGAGTATCTATTACTATAGTTTGACACTGGTAGAAAAATGTCACGGCTTAATTTGTATACTGCAGGCTTCTTGAAGTCAAAGGTAGCAGCAAGGAACCCTCTGAGCCTCGCTTGTGGTACTTCTGGAGGAAGATTTACATGGTAAATTAGGTACCTTGTCACAAGCAATAAGTAATAATCAAATGTCCATATATAGGGAATTTGATGTGTACATAACACCTATACATTGGATGTTGAAGTTCTTATTTAGAATGCATTGGTTATCTTGTCTAAGAAATTAACAGAAACTTTGGTATATATTGCAGTAGCTTTCAAAGGGATTGGCTGAGGAGAGACTTGAATGTGATTGGGTTTGGGTTGATTGGATGGCTAGCTCCATCAAGTGTACCTGCTATCAATGGTAACAGCCTCTCAGGGCTTTTCTTCTCTAGCATTGGGGAGGAGCTGTCTCACTTCCCCACTCCTCCTGGCGTCACTTCTCAGTTCTGGTGAGTTCCACTATCTACCAAATTAAAGCCAGCCTTCTTTATTTTGAAGATTCTTTCGTTGCTCTTAGTAATTTATGATTAAAGTCTTTGCATTTCTGATTACTAGTTGTGCCAATAACAGAGCCCAACCCAGACTTATCCCCCTTATAAGTTGTGCCTATAACACTTGCAGCCCAGCCCAAACTTTGGTGTATGATTGGATAGGGTGTTTGAGCCCATCGGCCGCTTGTTTATAGGCTTTTGGTAGTTGGGGGCATGACCCCAAACGGGCCCTGGAGGTGCGAAATTGAATGATTGCTTCATCTTATATCCAATAGGAGTTGGTAATACTCACAAATTTCCTCAAAATAAATACCTGGGATTATTACTACTTCTAGAGGTTAGTACTATATGGAATCTTGTACTTCAACAGCTGGCTGCTATGATGCTGCTTTACAAAAAAATAGGAGACAAAATCTTTTGATTGAGAACACTAATCATGGCCTTAGAAATTCAACCATTGCATTGGTTCGTAGGGTTAAAAGCATGTTGTAGTAGTAGAAGTACCTTAGTTTATAAATTTCCGGGAGAAATTGGTAAACATCACATGCTACTAAAATTAATTCAGGGAAGATCTTTCCATTAGTGCATACTCTCTTTGACAAGTTAATGTTTGTTTGAGTTCTTCACACGTAACTTATCAACGTTAACTTCCCACTAGAATAGAGGGATATGTATGGCGTATAATCGTTTATGATAATGGCATATTGGCATCCCATGGGTTCTCATTGTTTGGGCTCATTATTATATGAAATGGTTCAAGCAACTCCTCAAGTTGATTTTTCCGAGTTAGCAGAGGGAATATTTATGTGATAGTAATTTTTGTAGAAAGTGTCCACGAAATTGCATCTCCTTTGGTAGGGTAAGGAACATTATTGAAGAATTAGATATTTCTATTATAGGAGTAGGACAAAGAAGCATCACTGCGAGGTAAGTGCTATACTCCATTTTGAGTAAGACAATGCTCAACAATGAACTAGTCGAGTCCCGTGTTAAAAGAAAGCTACTATATGCATCTGGTGCACGTGTTGTTCTCTTCCCTGAAATAGATACCTATTTAAAGAAAAACGTTCATGCGTCAAATAATGCGTATTGATTGCTCACCGAATAACTGATAGTGTATGCCTTAGCTAATGTAGTAGTACATTTCAGTGCCAGAATTGCTTCCTTTTTCATATTCTTCTATTTGTTGAATGGTTTAATGGTTATACTTGACATATTACTCCAATATAGGAAACGTTCAGCACAAAGGCACCCCTTCATTTTTACATGTCACTTGACTGTTACACATTGTCACATTATGCAAGTGAACTGTAGTGTGCTGAAAAATGCATAATAAAAGTTTGTCATTTCCAAAGATTATACATGCTTGCAAATTCAGATTCATTCTGTTATGGACTTGTGGGGTTGGATAGTAGTTGGATTCTGTGGTGCATGACTGCATGGTGCATGTTGAGGCCTACAAGGTTGTAGTTTGAGAGCTGTGCTACGACACCCTTCTACCCCGAAGGATCCGCGAACACTTTGTCGGTTACGACACTCCCTTGACACGGCACTTGATTTATAAGAGCTTACGGAGTATAATATTCTAAGTACATGTTTCTGAAATTTCGAATGTCGGATCCTTGACTCGTGCAAGACACTCTTGGAAGAGTAACATAATTTGCGAGTTTCATATTTTACAATATATATCGGTAGTATACTGAGTTTATTACTTATTCTGTTGGGAGAAATGAAGTATATACTCCGTATATGTTAACCTTTCGTTCTGTGTTTGGATGGTAGGCTGTGGATGGTGTTGTGGCATCTGGGGCTGTTCCTGTGCCTTACTTTTGGACAGATTGGCTTCAAGGGCAGGACTGAAGAGTACTTCTAAAGAGAGATGCATTCTTTCTGAATTTTCTCTCTTTTCATAACTCAAAAGTGTGCATGTAAAATCCATTTGCCTGCTTTGATGTTATTCCTCACTTATATTACCAGATTGTCCACAACTCTTTCTCTTTACCTTCTCTTCCATTCACAAAAAGTAAAATTGTCTCTTTCACCTAATTGTTAGCAAAAGTATAATATCTGCCCAGTATTCTCATATTTTCTTCTTTTTCTTTGATTCTTGCCAGTTCAGTGATCCAAAAAAGTTAAGTGGTCCAATCATGACTTGTTTTCTTTCTGGGATTTGGAAACTCAAACTGCACATCTTGAAAAATGGTTGTTATTTTGCCTAAGACCGGAAAAATAAAAATAAAACAAACAAAAAGAATATATTTTCTCGCTTCTTTTGATGAGAAAAAGGAGGGAGCATGGGAAAATCAATAGATTGAAGCAGCAACATTATTTGTAATTACTTTGGGGAGTAGATATTCAAAACACTAGCTTCCTCTTTTGGGGAGGTACAATTGAGATCTAATGATTGATTGAAGTAATGTGGCCAATCAGTTTGGTTCTTTTACAATCCCAACTTCAAAACTAAAGCACTTAATATAAGTAAAAGAAAAATGCAATGAAGATCCTTTGTTCCAAATAGCTTTGTATGGCTACTTCAAAAATATAAAGCATCAACTCTTCTTATATGCCAAAATTACACCTAGTGATAATGTGTACTCCGTATGTGATTATATGAGAAGGTGAGATGAGACAGAAGTCGGAAATGGTGATCTTAAAACAAAAATATCCGAAGTTGCTACTCTAATTTGTATGAGAAGACTTTACAAGAGCCAAACAACTTAAATTATTTATTTCTTTTTTTTTTGACATTGCAACTTAAATTATTGGCACTGCCATCTTTTGCAAGTAGCAATGCTAAACCACTAGTGACTGCCAGAATGTACATATTCTATGGACCACTGGCATAGTAATCATAGTATGAAGCCATAGATCAACCTTAAAATTGATGCAACTTGAACATAAATAGTTCTTTCTCTTGTTACACATTTAACTTCTGCAGCCAGGTGTGGGAAATTCTGGTCCCCAATTTTCTACAAAGTCGGTCGAGCAGAGGCTAAAGTCTCCCCTACTTTAATTGTTCATCACTGCGAATATTCAGGGTCTCACGAATAAAGAGCAAATTAGTGTCTATTTCAAAGCCTCGTTCATATAGCAATGGGCATCCTACAAGGTTCCTTGGCTTAGGTTTCATTCATCACAATTTTCAGTGAGGTTTGTACCTCAAAAAAAAAAAAAAATTTCACTAAAGTTCAGACAATAGAAAATAAACCATAGATCATGAAACAAATGGGGTAGGTTAGTAGGTAAGCCCAACCACCACACTACACCTATAGACGCGAACCCCCCTCATTGCCGTACGCGTGAAACCATCCTTTGGACAAGTTTGGGTGGTTCGTCGTAGAAGACTCCTAAATTTATAGGGCCCCGAATTCTTGTAATTTACAATAATGTAAATTTATATGCAATAAATCACTAATGATTATATAAGTAATTCATTGCTCAAAGCTCTATAATCTAAAACTTGACAGGAAGTAGACTCTCCATTTTATTATTTTCTTGTAGTTTTGTATTTTTACTGTATATAACAATTTTTTTGTTATATGTAATAAGTTATAACTCAAGCCTTATGTATGTCCATAAACTTTTGAGAGAAACTGTGTATATTAAACATTAAAGCAAATTATTCCTTGATTGAGTTAAAAATAATCATTGTTTGTCACTTGTTATCACCACTGTAAAAAAGTGATCGTTTCCATCAAAAAATTTACCGTTTTAAAATGCTATGAATTTAATTAAAAATTAAACGACTATATAAAAGACTTTATGATGCATGGTACGTAGTACATCCTAGTTGTGACTTGTGATGGGCATTTGTTAGTAATTCGGAAAGGTGAAGTATCGATGTGGCTAATCATAGAGGAAAAAGATCGATAAAAGAAGCCGATCGAGAACAGTTATTAAGCTCAAATGGAGAAGTATTGAGAAAGGCGAATCCGCCAAGGTATACATTATAAATAAACTGACGATAAACGACCAAGAGAGCCATGTGAACATATTCTTAAATTTGTGATGAACGATAGTTTGCTTTGTTTAACCCTCTTCTTCTACTCCAATATTTCGATAACAAGCAATTGTGAGAATCATGTGCTTAGATTATTATTTTAACTACACAACACCAGGAACATTCCATTCGTCGAGATCATGTGGTCTGCGCCTCTGCGATTCAATGAAATAAAAAGGTTTTATACCACAATAAAGTCTACATGAAAATAAATAATTGAGTAGGAGCTAACTAGGTACGTACCCCAACCCAAAAAAGTTTCACTGTATATTTTTATGATGATTGTAGCATTTTATAACTAGCATTAGGATAGGATGAAAATGCTAGCAATGCATGGGCCTCCACAGAAATGCAATAATGGAATATGGTAGTTTCCAATAGGATATTTCACGCACAGCATAAGGACAATTGAGTGAAACTCCACATTTGACGTTAAAAAATGAAACTCCACAATTTTACTGTGCATGGACTACATTATGTCATTTTTTTGACAAAGCTTAACTTAAATTAAAATAGTTAGGATACATAATGCATAACCATACCCGCACCACCACAACTAAAACTAGTTAGGCCACAACTAGAACTAGTAAGACCAAGTAATGAACATCTAGTACTAGACTTGAACAAAGTCATTTTCTTCCCAAATGGTTTATTTGAGTGGGTAAATTCTGTAATTTGCTATTCTAATTGGAAGTCCGAAAGTCTAATACTCTCCTTCTGTTTTACCAGTTTCTTTACCTTTTGTCGTACTTATCCTTATATACAAACATTACAAAAGCCTGATGAAACGTAGGGTACGGTAAATAGTAAAGATGATAAGTTATACAAGAAGGGTTGATAATTAATCGATATTGCTTGCAAATAGTTTGAGTTCGAGTTGAACATTGACTTGGCTTAGAAAGCTCGTGAACAATTTGATTTTTTGATCTAGTGAGTTTTACTTAACATATACGGAGTAAGTAATTTATTTAATTTGGTTGTTAACACAAACATACTTTTAGTAGTTTTCTCTCCCCTTTCACTAGCAAATAATGATGTTATTACGATAATATATTGAATTATTTATAATTTTTTGAAACAAGAGCTAAGAAAAATAATTATCCTCCTAAAAAATATAGTCGATGGACTCGAGCTCGCATTGGAACATCACAATTTTGAAACAACACAATAAGCTCGAGCTAGTTCTTGACCCTACTCAAAGCTTCACGAGCACAAGTTGAGCTTGGTTACTTGGTTCGTAGACGCTTTGGATCTTGAAAATGATGCAATACGTGACAACATTTTTTAGAAGAATATACGTGTATCAAGTATTGGGAAGATTAATATGGAGCAAGAAAATCACTCGAACTTGGAATGGTCTATAAGAGTGGTGTATTTAGGGTTCAATATGTTTGAAACTTTGTATTCATTTGGTTTTGGTTTGATGGTAGCATGAAGTATCCTTGAGTGTCTCTTAGTTAAAGCTTAACTTCATTCCTCTAGGTGTGATAGATCAATTTTGTTGTAATAAAATATTTATATATTGAATTGATTAATTTTTAAATAAGTTTTAATATGTGTAATGAGATAGGTCTCATTGGCAGTCGTAAGTTACTGAGCATGATTGGCTTTAGCTCGCTAGGTAAAACTCTCATCGGCAGTCGTATGTAATGAAATTCGACTCCACTTTTATGTTTCATGAATTGAAATGGACTCTAATAATCTAGAAAAGAAGAAGACAAGACTCAAATCTTTACACTGTGATAAGAGAATGTAAAACTCTCATCATTAAGGGCGTATTAATGTTTACAAATCCAAACAAAAAGTTCAGCTTCGTCAATGATTAGATTGATCATATGACTTACACAAAGGTGATGCAGGGGTTTATAGGGTTCACATTGATCATATGACCTGACTACATTGATACTTACTATACTAGTAGCTTTATAATGATTAGTAATTTAGTATTGCTAATGACCTGCTTGCGTATTTCAGAACAGGCACAAAGAAAGGAAGGAAAGGCATTCTCACAAGAAACTTATATCGATACTAAGAACAGGCCATGCAAGAAATTGCAACTACTTGTAGCTCTGGGCATAGTACGAAGAAACAGAGATTTCAGGAATGGGGTGGGGCAATGCGCATGGGCCAGCGGACTGACTTTCATCTTTTAAGTTACTCCCTCCGTCCCAACAGATTCCTCCCATATCACTTTTTGACACTATTTAAAGTTCTTTTATGATTATTAACAATTTAAAAAATAAAATTGTTAAAAAATAAAAATATTTGATATTTGGTTTTGTCTTGAAAAATGCTTTTACATGATATATATTTTTTTTAATATTTTCATTTTTATATTATGTGCAAAATGAAATAGGGGGACCTGAACGGACACAGGGAGTACAACTTACAACTTACAACTTACAACAGTCGGGAAGGTTGTGGGGTCAGGTCTTTTATCAGAGGGCAATTGGGCAGGCCTTACTGTCATGTGAACTTTGTATATTTGAATCCAAAAATACCAGCGAAGAAATCTGAATCCCAACGATTCCTTTGTGCAAAATTTTTGAGGCACATCTAGTGGGTCCCAACCCCTCGTGGCCTGTAAATTTTTCTGACATAGTATTTCCTTCTTCCCCATCTGAGTGAGTGAGATTAACCAAGGACAAGTATTCCTGAGTGACTTTGTATATTTGTTCTTGCACACCCGCCTCAGATGTAATTGTACCTAAGGTATATGCTTACTATCTTGCCTCTCTGTCAACTCAGATGACTTAGATCAATTGGTAAGGGATTGTTCTACCTTAATCAAAGCCTCAAAGGTTTCATATTCGAGACCCTGAAAATGCAACAGTGTTAAAGTTCAGAAGAAAAGTTTTGCCACCCTAGTGGTCCTACCCGGCTCGAATCCGGACTAAATCAAATGAGGAAAACCAATAAAAACTATCTTGCATGTTTCATATGTACCTCATATTTGGTACTCCGTAAATCTTTTTTATGAATTATGATGATAGTTCCCTAATGTTTGAGAATAGGTTTACTTTCAATGATGGGAATATGATTATCCACTCTTCTAAAACATTTCACCAAAAAAAGGGCAAATCAGTGGGCTTCACTTGAGAAACAAGGTTAGGAGACCTCTCATTTATTTTATGAGGAATAATCTCATGTATAGGGATTGAAAGATGGAAATGACACCAATGTCAATGTGCAAAACAATAATTCTCAAGTCCACTACTCTATACGAAGTACTTGTTATATGTTTATTAAGGTTGTTGACTATGTGCACTTTGAGTTTGTTACCATTATAAGATATGGACAAGTATGCAATTATAACAAACATTCATATTCATTAATTTGTTATAGTATACTTTCACTTAGATAATTTATTAGTGTAGCCCCTTTAGCATAAGGAGAAGCTAGGTAAAGACCAAAAATAGTCTTGATCTTGTTTACTCCTAAAAATACTTGAATTAATATAGAAAAACAAGTTCTTAGCTAATTTTATGGTCTTCACATTAGTCAATATTAAGTTTTTTTACCTTTCTCTTCACCCTGCATTGCACCATTATATTTCGGCCCTCATTAACCCACTATCCTAACTCCACCCCCTGCCTACAGGCCTCAAGCAATTTATAGAGCTTTAGAGCGGTTCTGGTCAAAATATCCTTCCTAAAAACACACTGAAGACCTTCCAACAACATTGAGAAATCCACTTTGAAGTTCCAAGAATCATATCGCATAGCAAAAAAGTTACTGTACTCCTCAAAATACAAGTTCACATAACACACATATACATACGTAAATACGTCGAATAGGGTCAAGATTCAGACCCAACTACATTTACACATGCACGTCTCTGATTGATCCCCTCCCTAGCTCACGTGTATGCCACATCCTCCTCCTATTCTTTGTTCTTTTAATCAAAAACTTAAAAGCCTTAATTTACATGTTATGTTAACTCTCCTTTACTTCCCTCTCTTCTTTGCTTCTATTCTTACAAACTTTCCTTTCCCTCTCAAGTCATACAAAACAAAGCAAAGCAAAGCAAAGCATACCTTCCAAAATCTTAAGTTCCTACATTTTTATCATCCCAAGTTCCATTCTTTCTAAAGCTTCTAATGTAGGGTAGGGTCAAGAAACTTATCATCTTTATCATTTTTTTTTAGCAAATCTAGGCTTGATCTTGTACACTTTTGATGCACTATAGTACACTATTTCTATAATCTTTACTCCTCCAAACCTATGTTATTATCAAACTTTAGCTAAGTATATATAAATACTAAGGAAGAGCAACAAGAAAAGGGCTATGATCATTCTAATAACCAACTTTGTACGAGACAAGTTGAAGGTGCAAAGTGCCCAGTTGTTGGGTTCATCACACAGTTGAGCGAAACTTTGACAATGCCAAGGCATAACACCCACCAAAACCAAGAGAAAAGAAGTGGTGGGCAGTGCAAAATCAGGAAAAGAGTGTCATCTTCTTCTTCATCTTCTTCAGTGGTGAAGAATTATAGGTACAAAAGGGCAATCTTGGTTAGCAAAAAGACAGGTTCAAGTACACCAGCAGTGCCTATTTGGAAGGTGATCATGGCAGGTTCAAGATCACCTATGCTAAAGTTGCAGAATTTTGAGAATGGGGTAAAGTGTGGGAAAGATAGTATTGGTGGTAGTAACAATCATTACAGTAAAGGTAAGGAGGCTTTGTCAGCAAGGAAGTTAGCTGCTACTTTGTGGGAAATTAATGGAATGCATTCACCTGGTGGAGTTAAAGAGGAAGGCTTTGAGGAAAGAAGAGGTAGGAAGAGCTCAGATAGAGTTGGGAAGCTCTTTGATGGTGAGCAGCATTTGTTGTTGGATCAACATCCTCATAGTCCTGTTTGTGAGGTTAGAAATTTCTCTTTTTTTTTTTATTCGGATATCTTTGTTACATTTTTGGTTAAAAGATGATAGATTAAATGGAATATTTGGGTGTCTGGAGCCTAGAAGTTAGTTTGCTGAATGTTTTCTGTTGATTTGCAGAAGATTGATGGATCTAAAGTGGGAAGTCACAGGAGAAGATCTTCAGCAGCTTCACAGAAACTACAGATCACTGAGTATATGGCAGGGGAGGCAGTTGGCAAAGCTAGCTCAATTGAAGTAAGACACACATCAATACAGTTCACACTGATAACAATTATTCTCCTTGCTTTTTTAATGTTCTGAATTTTTTAATATTTCACCCTTAGTTTGACAATGAAACGTTTGTTTTCACATTGATCTTCACTCTAAATGAATACTGACTGTGCTTTGTTGTGAAAATTGGGGTGTAAGGTCACATGGTTCCCTACTTCCATTTCATGGAGATGGATACTCTCACTATCACTTGTGTTAGAATTATAGCTACAACTTGGAGCTTTTAGGACCACGGATGATTGTTTGATCCCTTTCCGTCGAAAATGAGGGGGAAAGAGACATTGCAAGAGAACGTGTTTATTGATCTAAGCTCATGTATGCAGGTACCGAACCACGTCCCAGGGGAAAACAATCTTAACATCAAGACTCGTTTGAAGGATGTTAATAACAGCCTTATTGCCTCAAAAGAGCTTGTCAAAGTGCTATTTCGAATTATGTCTCAGGAGGAGCAGCAATCATCGAGGTTAACCCTAGTTTCGGCCCTGAGGGTTGAGCTAGACCGAGCCAGACTGCAAGTAGACCAACTAATTCAAGAGCAACGGTATAATTGCAATCAAATGGATATCCTTTTTAAGCAGTTTTCGGAGGAAAAGGCATCCTGGAAGAGCAAAGAGAAGCAGAGGATTAAAGAGGCCGTGTCATCATTAACAAGAGAGCTCGAAATTGAGAGAAAGCTCAGGAGACAAGCTGAGAGAATGAACAAGAAGCTTGGAATGGAATTGGCTGATACGAGAACTCATTTTTCTAGGGCAATGAAGGAGCTTGATGGAGAGCGAAGAGCAAGGGAAATATTAGAGCAAACTTGTGATGAGTTGGCAAGAGGTATAGGAGAAGAGCGCGTAGAGGTGGAGGAACTAAAGAGAGAATCAGCACAAGCCCGAGAAGAGGTAGAGAAAGAAAGGCAAATGCTGCAACTGGCCGATGTGCTGCGAGAGGAGAGAGTCCAAATGAAGCTTACAGAAGCCAGGTATGAATTTGAGGAGAAAAATGCAGCCTTGGAGAGGTTGAAAAGTGATCTAGAAACCTACTTGAAATCTGGCAAAGAAGATGGGGAAACATCTCCCTATTTCGATGGGATAACAGACTTCAATGTTTTCCTCAAGAAAATGCAAGCGGGATCATTTCACGATGGAAAAGGGGAACAAGAACAAAGTGATGATGAAGTGGATGATGGAGAAAACTCAGGCGACAGCGAGCTTCACTCAATTGAGCTAAGCATGGACAACAATAATAAGATCTACAAGTGGAACTTTGCTTGCGAAGAAAACAAACAAGGTGACTCAAGAAGGACTTCCATGGAGGAAGTATTCAAGGGAAGGAGATCACTCTCGGAGAAAATACAGTGGGAAAGCATCTGCCTGCAAAGGAAAACTTCAGATGGAATAGAATGGGACTTCACTGCTAATAAGCAGGGCAATATTAATGGGTTTGATAAACAGAATACATCAGAATTTTGTCCAAATGGTGAAAGCAATGAACATGAAGACGATTTCAAACGGTACAGGCCAGTCAAGTCTCAGAGAATACCATCCTGTCAAGGCTCTGCCAGTCCTGCAATGTCTACTGGGAAATCCTCACGGTTGAGGGAGGCCTGCACCGCGATTTTGCAGGATTTAGCAGCGAGGAGGGAGCAGCTGGAAGGCCAATGTGTCGGGAACAAGAGGTGACTGCCGGAATCAACTCACAAACAGATCTATAAAAAATGAGATATGTTTCATTATATTATGGTTCTGTTCTTCTCTGTTACATCATTTCCAGTAAAATGCTGCTTGCATACTATATTGGTAATCTAATTTCATTTTTCAGATTACTTTATTCTCTTTGTAAAATCAAAAAGGGGAGAAAATATTTGCTTTTTGTATTGACATACTAAGAAATTTTGTAATGTGACATTATGTGAATAGAATTCTTGTACAATTATGTACTAATCGAGTATCTTTTTTTTTTTTTTTTTTTTGAGATATACTAATCGAGTATCTAACTCTGCCAAAGTCTGCATAATTTCTTTCGAGTTCTTCTTGGTGATTCTACAAAGTTAGAGTCACAACACCACAGGTCCACAACCTCAGATGCGCGCTGTTGTATGATCAAGTTTATGTTTTGGCTGATATATTTTGGTAAGAGGCAATAAAAACAATCATCATAAATTTGGTTGAGGGAGAGAAATGGTCACGTAATCCACGAGACCATGACTATCACATCATACATAAACCTTACTAATCATCAAGTGACACATTAAAGATTTGCAAATATAATAGACAACCTCCCTCCCTTATTTGATGTGCAAGAAGTAAGAACACTGAACACCCTAAAATCATGACAACTTGTGTTTGTAGAAACTTAACATGATATGATAATTAGCGGAGGCATGAGTATGCAGTTGAGTTCAGTTTATCGTATAATCTATTTGAAAGGTTGATCAAAAGGGTTGATGAGATGTATAAGATTAGTTGTAAAGGTTTTCATGTAGGATCTAACTTTAGGGCGTGTGTTGAGTAATTGCAAATGTGGTTGGGAGAGGCCAACGGCAGAAAAGAAAGTAGTGGTAGAATTTGGAGTGAATGTCAAGTAAAACAATGTTCAAAGATTCGGTCTTGCCCTTAAATGGATTAGCATCAGCCACCCCGAGCACCCTACCAATCTACCTTAGAGGATTTCATTATATATTTGTCAGTCAAGTTACTGTGTCTCAATGATTTAAAGCTGGAAAAGAGAGAAAAGGTTCCAGTTATACTGTCTTAACTCAGCTCAACCTGTATGTGATCAATCAAAAGAATAAATTTTTGCATGTGTCAGCAAAATGATTATGTCAATAATTAGAGCTTTGATTATTTCTTCGTCCAAATCGGCTAATAATGATGAAATTTTGAGTTAGCAGGTGTAGTATCATGTGCTTCAATGACCTGGAGAACACAACATATTACAGAGATATAGAGAGAACCATATTAGCCTAATTAATTTAGTTATTATAGGTCTACCTATTCATAGACAAAGGAGACTTGTTCTAGCTTCTTTCGTTTCCTTCACATTTTTCCCCGAATTTGTTGTGGAACAACGAAGAGACCAGTTGCCATGTGATTTAATGAAATAAAGCTGGGATGTACCCCTATGGCTAAAAATGACATGTGCTGTTGTATATTGTGGTAACTGCTACCTTGCATGATTGCACCAAATTGGTTTTACTTCTGGGGCGTCAGCCCTTGGATAAACCCATTGCTCAGTTGCTCACCATAAGAAAAATAGATAAACCCATTGCTCACCATAAGAAAAAAAATGATAATAAATACTTTATATAGGATTTTCTCTTTGTTGCCGTCCCTTGCAAGTGGCGGGCCTGAAGCGTGCCGATTGTCAGTGACACTGATATTCTAGTTATTACTAGCTTTTACAGCTAAATTACGCAAAAAAAAAAAAAAAATTATCTAAGAGGCCATCTATCAAAGTAAAGGAAAAAAGGATGATGGCAAAATTACTTTAAATAAAAGTTTAATTCTTTATCAAGTATCATTAAAAGGTTAGCCGTGGTCTATAGTTCTATACCGACCTCCTTAGATTCGTCCATGTCACTTCCAACCTATATGCGGATGGGAAAAATGCAAAATTCTGTGATTTCAAAGTCTTCTATGAATGTCTAATCACAAGGTTTTTGTAGGGCTTGATAATTGCAGAGATAAAAGTACAAGTTTTAAATGCATATATAATCCGGTAACTAGTACTCCCTCCATTCCACTCATAAGTTAACGTAGAGCAATCATTTTTCTGCCGCTGCTAACATCCGGCTAAAATCTTCTATGGATGCTTGGCTCGGTATCAACAAGGCACATATTATCCGAAACAGCAATAGCCTAGTAGCCCACCTTGTAAATAAACTTTAAGTTCTCCTTGGCCGTTGTAGAAACCTGAGACAAGATGACCCTAGATTTATGACATACCATGTCGCTTTCATTAACTTTTTAGCGTATCAATTTCATGTTCCTCTGCATTATCTTGTCTGATGTTTCTGTCCTGCAATCTAATAACTCTCAGTTTCAGCATCTAATGGAATACTCCTAAGTCCTAACAACCCAAGAAAGGGGAAAAAAAAATCTAGAACAGTATCAAGAGATTAACTAAAGAGATTAGAGACTGGAAAGGTGGTCAGAAATTTTAAGGAAATTCCCCCTTAGTTGGCTTTAAAGTTAATGGTTGTAAACACCCCAAAATGTCTTCCCTCCTAGCTCCTGTCATACTTCGGATGTCCTGTCCCGCATAAAGTCGGTAAGTTACGCACCATTGAAGGGTAAAAACCTTCATTGGCCCCACCCGGCCCCCCGGACCGCAGGGCGGGGTTCTCACAATGGTCAGCCAGAATTTCAAAGGAGATTTTTACAGGAAAAAAGGTCATTATGCTGTTGTATTATCTCCATTCTGTCATTATGTTATTGTATTTATGTGACATATCCAACCTAAATGACATGGATCAGACTTAACTTCGTGGCTGGAGTTTTTGAGTAAAAAAATGTAGTTTTCAACTTACTTATCCAAGTGCCAAACCTTGAAAACGGTAGAATAACTTAACCTATTTCCTACATTTAGATTTCTATCAACATCATTAAAAAATGAAGAGAATTGAGCTTCTGGAATTGGAACATATGGCACCAATAATGTACCTCGAGATTATTAGTCACCATATCACATTAGAAGGCATTCCATAATGCCATAATATCAGGTCAATGCTTTTGGTGGCTAATAAAAATGCAGAACATATGGTTCTCTTGATTCCGACAGATCAACAAAGGCATATCCAATACTATATTAGTGGCTTTAGACTGCTCCAACGACCAATCATACATTTACCAGTCTATCAATTAAGCAGTTATGATGGTTCGCAAATGATAAGCAAGAATCATGAGGAGATTATTAAATAAGAATTAAGCAAGTCAAATGAGCAAATTGGTGACTATTACAAGAAGCAAGAACCTATCAAGATTTGAAGAGAGGAGAGTCCTAGATCACCCAGAGGAAGCATGTGGAGTGACACCATTGGTAGGCGGCCAGTCAAAGCAGAATCAACAGAAGTGGAGAGGACATGGCATTAGAAGATTGTATTATATAGACATCAACTAGGATGATGCTAAGATCTCCGAAATGCCAGAAATATAAAAAATACTCTACGACTAAAACATCAGAGATATGAGCATACTACTAAGATACGCTTTTTGTAAACATGTTCCAGTCATCGTGGCTCTTTTTGGTTCTCTGAAGTCTCAATCTTATCCGAAGCTTAGTTTCTAAAGTAATTGAAGAAAACACTGTCAAAAACTTTGCATTGAGACAACTAAAGGATCATCCATTCAAGATCACATTGTGCTTGTGTGAGAGCATATACTGAATTTCTCCTGTACTGTATTTCGAGTTTTCGGAACCATATAATGATCTCACATATCTAACGTCGACAACAATACTTCCCCAGATTAGAGCAAGGATTGCTAAAGCATGAAGGGCAACAAAGTACTCCCCGTTGAATGCATATATAATTAACCTGTGATACTTTAATCTTTGAAGGGATTAGTGAAACAGCATTTTTACTGCCTCCTCGTCTATTGACATGTTATCTTTAAGTTCTAACTAAATAAACAATAAATCTCTTGCATGTTCATCACATATCACAGGTTCAGCACTCCGAAGAAAACTCTTACGACTTATAAATTACAAATGCCAGGAGATATAGTATAGTCCAAACACTACGAGCTAGCAACTAAGCATATTTTCTAATACACCATGATGGATAATGAAGATAATCAGAGTCAAAACTTATAATACGTCCAAAAGAAATGGTAGTTCCCTTGATGCTGACAAAACAAAAAAGATAGATCTTTAATCAAGCTAGGGGCTATATCTACCTAAGAAGACAAACTTCTGACTTCATATAGCAAAGAAAATCCAAGCAAGTGGGGGTGCATAAATGATGAATGAAAGATAATGCGAAGTTTATTATGCAACGAGTTAAAATAAATATAGCAAAAAGAAGCAAAGGTCACCTCTATAGATAGAATTCCAGGTTGTCCATGACCATGAGGTTCTCCTTGGCTAACCAGCCGATGCACAATGATATATTGATCTAAGATCTTTTTATGTTTGTCCATAATTGCCACTAATGAACCCTGGCATGTCCAACAGAAACTGAGAATCAAAAATACTGGCCAAGACATTGCACGAAAGGTTGATGAGATGCGGAAAACCCCGTAACATGAACAGAAAAACAAGTTTGTCATAAGTAACTGCAATTAGATTCATCAAGTCCACAGGTTTGATAGAAACATATCGGGATTGCATTACAATGCTGTAACTAGAAACTAATTCTAGTTATCCCGAACTAAAATTTCTCCCTTTCCTGAATAAAAGTTTACCGTTCAGCTGTGCAGAGTCTAAGTATGGCCTACATGAGCTTATGAAAAGAAAGAATGTGCGGCCATGCATGAACCTGTGATGTTTCTACAAAGTACATTATAGCCTCAAGTAATTTCTGTCACATCACGGTAACCCACCAAGTCAAATATATGTGAAACTGGTAAAACCGTGCTCTCATGACACATGATCAATTATAAAAAAAGCATGCGATTTCAGAAATATTACAGAGATCAGAGAGAGTATACATTCCTTCATGCAGAAGCATGGCAGATGGTTCAGATTATGTAGGACTAGTGCACTTTTCTTTTTAAAACCTTATTTCACGACAGGTGTTTAAGATTGATTTCAGAACCTTGATGTGCTCTCAAATCCAATTGTCTTTGCAGAGAGTTTCCCATGCTCTGTGAAGATGATGTACCTGTGAAGGTTAAACAACCAACTTTCTGAAGCAAGTAATATCACAGAAGCTGTTTCTCAGACTATAAAATCACAGCCGCAGCAACGAATTTGACATTGTTTTTCCGCAGCCAAAATTGTTTTGTTTTAAGCTAGTAATGGTTCGCAAAAAGATTCCAGTGACTGTTCTTTCCTGTTGTACGGAAGAAGATAAGGGAGAAAAGTTAACAGAGTCCCATTTTGAGCCATTTGCAATGCATCAAAGACGTATGGAGGATGCTAGATAGATCCTTATAAACCGAAGAACTACTGCCTCAAATCACCTTAATCAGTGATGAGAAGGCCTTTATCAACAAACCAATTGGCTGGCATATTTCTCTTCTAATTAGGAAAGTAATCCATTTAATGTACATCTAGGTAAACTAAACAAAAATAATTTCCTAAAGTCATGATGCTCAGAGTCAATAATAGTTGTTGAAGTAGTGCCAATGTCAAAAGTGATCTATCCTTGGCAGTAGGGTTTGTTGTTATCTCATGCATCATAACGCGCGTCAACACAAATTAACGAAAACCTCGATTTGGTATTTATCAGTGTTGAAAGGAGACGCAGAACGTGGTTCATCTCTCAAGCATCATTATCACCAGCGCTAAAATCACCAAAACAATGTGGTGTTATCAACGTCAAGAATCGAACGACGTTTAACAATACTAATCAGAGAGAAAGGGGTGAACAAAAACAAACAACTGTTCATGCTTGTAATCGCAGTGTGGTTGCCTACACATCCAATTAGTGCGGTGATTTATTGAATGATAGGAAGTTGTGGTTCCTTCCCTTCGGATTTTATGTAAGACGCGATTGCAACATGACAAGAGATTAATTTCAGTGTACATAAGACGTGACTGCAATATGACAAGAGATAAAAATAATCCAGACATGAGATCGTAAGCCTACGCAATCGAGAAATTAAAGCATCTACGGCAAAACACTATCCCGTTTATATGAAGCTGCCAAGCGAAAAAGGCTGGATGGCTAACCCCTACAAGGCTAGAAGACACCCCCACGAATGATAAATACCAGACTTAGTTATATGATGAAGACTTCTCATGAACCCTCGTACTACAAGAAAAGAACGGACAAGAACGCTATAAAGAGTAGGTGTCAATTCACTCATACGTGATTAGGTAACCCAATTCTGTACTGATTTGCTGGAGGCATGCAAATGTTCTTATTTGCATGAGATGTGTTCGCTGTGTCAAGTTGATTCACTGAAACTGGCCTCCATAATTGGATTTTACACGTTCAGAGCCTATATGTTACCAAGAATCTAGCTTTAATCAATTGCCCCCGATACTGCCATACAACTATAGGGTGAGTTGAGGCTTGAGAGTCAAACTTTTAAGGAAGTCTATGTCTACAGCATACATTCATCTATGTCTCTGTGTACCTCAAATTCCACATCTTCACTGAAAACAAAGAGCACTAAATTAAACCTACAACACAGGGACAATAAACAACCATAGGCTCCAACCTTACCAACCACCACTACCTAGTAAGAGTATCCCGCAATTGCAGGGTCGATCGATACACAGCCTTGCCCCTACTCTATTGCAGGGTCCAAGGGAGCATATGCTTAATCTTTGTGTTTCACGTTACATGTTTAGGAGAACATAGCAGAACATTATATGTAATACTCTATTTCCAGGACGTTCCTGCAAGTACACACGCCCTTCGAATAACAAAACAAAATATTCACAATTAAGGAAGTGAATCGCAAACTCAATTCAACTCCAGGAGAAATTATGTACACTGTTATCAATTCAGTACAACAACACAGGTAAATTGATTGAAAAGACCGAATTTGAATAGAGGATGATTACAGTCTCATGATCTATATGCATATAAATTGGCTGATGAGTTCACTCACATCTATCGGCCAGAGCCTTCAAATCGTTCAGATTTGTCAAAATCCGATGTGAATGTAACAGGGGTTGTTGGACGGTCCTTCACAGTCAGGCTAAGTATCTCAGGTCTTGAATAATGACCAACCACATCAAAATCAAACTTTGCCCGTGCTATGTCTCCCAAATCTGAGGATCATTCAGTGAACATTTCAGCTTTACTAGCTAAAAATAAGCAAAGCATATCCATAGAATTGCTTTGCAACTCACCACCCAAAAAAGGCAAAAAAGAAAGAAGAGTAAACATGTAACAAAGCTGGTACCGTAAACTCTTTGTTGGAGAAATTTCAACAATGAAGAATATAGTAAAATAACATGTACAAAGTGAGTAAGTGACTTCTTCCAAGTCGACTCACCCTTTACATCCCAACTAATTAAACAAGAGAATAGGTAGGTACTTCATGACTCATCAACATTCGTGAAAAATCAAAAAGTAAAGTGACTATTTTTAAGACTGCCAATGGGCCTTTTAGCTTAGAAAGAGAAGTTCGACAAGATAGGCCATGGTTAAGTGGGGCTTAGCTATTACCACTCTCCTAGCCCACATCTAATAAATTCTTCTCCTTCCATGCATAGAAAAAAAAATAAGAAGAAGAAGAAGAAGAAGAATAAAAGAGCCGCCTAATAGATTACGGATCATATTTAAGTAGTTTGATAGTCTTATCTCTTCTCGTTGTTTACAAGCATCATCTTTAGCACAAATGAGAGACGGCCTTATACCACAAAGTCAATGTCCACCGAGTGTGCACAGGCCATGGCACCCTACTCCTACCTAGGGACTAGCTAAATAAGAGTAGACGCTAATTCTAAAAGTTTAAGAAACCAGAAGATGGCGAAAAAAGGTGCCGAAAATGAAAGCTAGTAAGAAGATAAATGAGGCAGAATGTAGATAGAAATTCTTGACACAAGCGTCAAAGACTAAAAATAAATCGATGAGAAGTATTTAAGGAAGACCAAGAACCAGACAAGAAGACTGAGATTCAGTATGGGGACTTTTATGGTCCACAACTCACATATATCCTACATCCTTGAAACATACATAGGATATAAATCTTGAATATAACTACAAGAATGTTTGTCAAACAAAGGTAGTGCAGTTTTGAAGAAGTAATAACAAGAATGAATACTGCCTGTTGCATGCATAAATGATTTGATCGTTGGACATAGCAACCCATACTCGTTTAGTCTGAAAGTTGTATGTTTCCCACTTCTAGCGTAATTAAGTTGACATACCTAGATCAGCAGAGATGAGTGCCTCCCCTTCATAGTTTGGTCCAGCTAGGACAGTCCCTGATGGTGATATTATGACACTTCCACCAGAACATACAACAGATTCAGAGTTGAGATCCTCTTCTGTCCCGGAGAACACATACTCAGGGGGTGGAGGATAATCTTTCCTTCGGCAAAATTGGTTGGCTGATAAAACAAAACATCCTCCCTCAAGAGCAATATGGGTCATTGATGCCTGCCAAATCTCCCTCGAATCAGCAGTTGGAGCACAATAAATTTCAACACCTACAGGTATGAAATCCACGTAGTTAGGGTCTCAAACAAATGTAAAGGACACAATCACACAAATAACCACACTGACATGTATAAGGCTTAAACACAACTGGTCTTTATACATTTCAAAAGCTACATAATAAGCCCTACAATTGATTTGGATTGCTGAACGCCTCATACAGTCATACTGAAAAAGAACTGTTATCTACACAGGTAACTGGGGTGAAACTGACTTCATTTAAAGTCGTATATGAGGATACTTCACAAAAGCCCTTTTAACACCAGTTCAAGAACTTGATTCAGGCAATGAGATTCTTGAAACAAATGAAGCATCAAAACTGATCAAAATCAATGCCTATTGTAGAAAAAAGTGAAACGTGCCTTCTGTTTCAATCGACCAATTCCATTGACCCTCAGCATTGAAATGATCCAAACAGTCAACAAATAGATGAATTTCCACTAACCTTTAGCATACATAGCCATCCGCAGAAGTGGCATTCTATTTTCCCAACAAATGGCAGCACCAACTTTTCCAATTGAGGTTTCAAAAACAGGAATTGTTGATCCATCACCAAAACCCCAAATTATACGCTCAAGGGCCGTTGGCATGATTTTACGATGCTTACCAAGGTAACGACCTTGGGAATCAAAAAATAAAACAGTACAGTATAGTGTGTATCCATCGCGTTCTATTACACCCATCACCAAATAGACTCTGTATTTCCCAGCCATTGCAGCCAAACGGTCAACTTCAGGACCTGCAGTCAAAAGAAGAAAAGGAGTCATATAATTGTAAAAGATGGAGCTGGAGCCAAGAATCTAAGACACTATGAATTTCAAGGTCATACAAGCTGTTTGAGGCATATATTTCAAACAAGATCTAACAATAGAAAACCCACCACCATAATTCTAGCTAGTCCTTCACTGAATAATCATTGAAAACGTTTATGTTTATATCAACATATCACGAATGCCCATCTATTCGTACCCCAAAGATCTTATAGAAAATGACCGCTATGTATGCTGTCTGTGACTGCAAACTACATCATCACTGTCCCTCGCTGTATAGTATCCGATCGCATTCTAGACAGCCTTTATTATATGTAGTATCAGAACTCCAGCTCAATCCAGAACAGTATCACAATTTCTAAGCATGCACCTTGAGTCCCTATAAGCTAAAGCTTCAGAAAGCATTGTATTTTTGAACAGAAAGAGAAAAAGGATTCTTACCAGGGACATCAATGGCAGAAGCATGATATTTCCTAAACTCTTCCTTACCCTTCATTGTCCTGTTACCAATTGTGACACCAAAATTCAAACCACGCGGATAACCACCAATAAATGCTTCTGGGAAAACCACCAGCTGTGCTCCATATGAAGCTGCTTCGGCTAACAACCTCTCAGCCTTATCTGAGGTCACAATAAAATTGAAAATCAACCAAGAGCAGAACTCGGTCTTATGCCAATCAATCTCAATACAAAGAAAAAAAAAAAAACACATTACCTAATAATAGCATGAAATCAAAATGGCAACAAAATATCAGTAGATCCATCATAACAGGCTAACTTCGTAAGGGATGTAAAGGACGGGAAAAGTCAAATGCTTGCATATTAAAACTCTATTAGACGAAATTGAGCTTTAAACTTAAATTTCCTCGCCTATAAAGTTTCAAATCCATGCAACAGGGTGAAGACATTTACTTTCGTGGAGCCATATGAAGGAAATGTAGCGCCAACTATATTACTCTATCCCTTCCTCACTCTCAGTTACTACCTCTGTCCTGAAATAACTAGCCACAAATAATTTTTGAGGTCAAAACTCACAAACTCACATAAAGTTACATCATCATCATGTTCAATTTAGGCTACCTCTAACTTTAATGCAATTTTCTTGTTATTGTTCTTAGTAGTATCAAATGGCGGTCAAAGTTGACAAGTTTGACCTACATCAAAGAACTCCACATCCAAACCTGCCATGAACATATCCATTGATCTCATTTATCTCCACCCCTCCTAAACCGAAACAACTTCATAAATCCGCATTTCCGCCTAGACGATCACCAACAAAGGGAGTGAATTTATATCAATCGGCCGCAAACTTCCAAATATCCATCGAAATTAAAGATAAAACTTACCTAAATTCCTAATCCGCGACAACGAGATCAAAGTCCTCCATTCCCTCCGGGACGAAGGGAGTAACTAGCCAATTGGAGGTACACAAATTCTTGGGAAATACCGTCTACTTTAATGGTAAAAGAAATCTTGTATAAGACCGTCTAATTTTAACTATCGTCCACAGTGCCTCATAGTGGTCACCGACTCACTGTTTATCTTAACAACTATTAGTAGGAGAGATGGTCTATTTTTATTTTAATAGTAGACCAAGCCGTACTGGCCCAGTAAAAAAATATAAATGTATGACTTAATTTGGGCTTTTAGGAAGCTTAAAAAAAGTTAGCTTGAAAATAGTTGGTCTACGGTCTTTTCGAATAACTAGTATTTGGCCCCGTGAAATTCACGGGGTCGTTTCATGATAACATTTTCGTAATTTTTGTTGTTGTATTATTTAGGTTATATTTGTTTCACATTTTACTTTTTGGTACTTTTTGTAGCACGGTTGAGTTTTGTGGTACTTATTATACTAATTTATATGTATAGTTTTGGTTTATTATCATTGTAGAAGAATGATTTATGAAAAGAATAATATAATTAATGTTATCTTAGTTAATAACAAATAATTCTATCTTTATGAATGAAATAAATAGTATTAAAACACGATTTAAAGTATGTTAAGTTGACAATGACGTGGTAATGATGTGACATTATATGTGGCGGACTCCTTGGCTTGCAACGCCTTTTAATAGATATAGTATAGATTTGTGTGTTTTAAAATGGCCACTTCTATTACCGTGTTAATTTAAGTGACCACTGTAACCCCAACCCCATTCGTGACCACGTCTAATATAAAAACTAAATAAGTAAGCAATAACTAAACATAAGAAACTGAAATTTCAGGAGAGCGAGTACCGAGAGTGGCGGGAGTGTCGTAGAAGACGGTAGCAGCTTGGACGACGGTGGCGCGTACGGTGGGAGCTGAGCTGTCACCACCCATTTCGACTTCCGCGATTATCGGGCCGTTGCCGGCGGCGCTGGTCGGGACTAGGGACATTTTTGTCTTTTCAGTTAAATAGTGGCGGGCGCTTACTGTACTTGTTTGGATAATTAGTTAATTACAGTTATTTTTGTCAAGGACAGAAACTTTGTTGTGGGCCGTGTAATTTTAGGTGGGATTGCTGCACCAGCCCACTTAGTATAAACTAGAGGAGAATGACTAATAAAAAACTACAAAATTTTGTAAAAGAGTAGGTGTGAAATTGATAATCATCTGGTGGGTGAGAATTAGATATTGGAAGATATCCGATAGGAAAATCATACTCACCCACTTGGTGGTTGTCACTTTAATATTCACCCCTCTCATCACCTTTTTAATTTCCTTTTAATTTTAGAAACCCAAAAAATGTTTGTGAGAGGGTGGGCACCAAATTGTTACCCACCCG
>CAAKMY010037152.1:0-10957 GCA_901111285.1 Corrigiola litoralis
CTAAAATATCGGGGTGTCACAATAAGGGCAGCCATACTCATTGTAATGCACAGATTATGATATATCAAAATGAGAGTTTTATCTCCTTGAAAGCTGAGGTATAATGCCAGCTCCCTTTGTGTTTTTCTGTTAATATTCTTGCTTAGAAATTAACAAAGAAGCCTTGCCTTGCGAGGGGGATTTGATTCAGCTCTTTGTAGAGTAGTTCTTGAGAGAATTTCTTTGCAAAGTTCATATCTTTACTTTGTTTTGCTGCAGTTTGGTTACTTGTTTGTTTATACTCAGAAAACCACAAAAGATTGTGTCTTTGCTTGTTCTTGTTTGTCGAAAGAGTGTATAACCCCCCGGTTTACACTCCAATATTGGGTTCAGAATCCTTAACAAAATGAACTTCACAAAGATATCCTTTACAACCTTGTCTCAACATTTTCCTAGCCTTCACATATGAGATGATTCTAGGTGTCTTGTTGTTTCTATCACTTCGAAAAACAATGGTTTTACCCATAGGGTCTATTAAGGAAACCTATTGTTCGTGGCAATTTACTATACCATGGTATTTACTTAGCCAATCCATTCCTAAGATAATATCAAAGCCTCGTAGGTCAAGCTCAATCAAATCCGACAAAAATTCACCGTCTTCTATGGTTAATATACAATTTTCAAAAATTTTCTGGCAATAAAAAAGATCTACATGCAGGTAATTCTACAATAAGCTCTAATGGTTGATCACTAGGAGTAAGGTGTAATCTATTACTTGTAAATTTAGAAATAAATGAATGTGTAGCACCAGTATCAAATAAAATATGTACATGAGTGGAGTTTAAAAGGATTTTACTCGTAACCACCTCGCTTTGGTTTTCAGCTTCTTGAGGGTTCCTCATATACACACGTTCTAAGGTCGGGCCTTGTTTTAGGATCATATTCCCTTGAGCTTTAGGTGTGGTTCCAGAATTACTAGCAGAAGGTGATGTCATCATCCTAGATTTAACTAAGGGGCAGTCTATCTTTCTATGGTCTGGACTTCCACACCTAAAAAATCGACCATATGAAAATCTACACCTTTCTGTGGAATGGTTAGTGTAGCCACACTTTGCACATGGTGGTCCTCGATAGCGACCCTGCACTTGGTTTGAAAAAGGTTTTTCTCCTTATAGTTTTCGTTTCTTATGAATATTCCTCCCGTACATTCGATCCCCATCAAATTTCCTCTTGTACTTCAAGTCTTCCTCCTCTTTCTCTTTCAACACTCTTTTTTGCATTGGTGGCCTTATCATAAATTTCGTGATAACTCAGACAAGTGTGAGTAGACAAACGATCACGAATTTTCCATTCAAACCCTCTTTCAAACTTATGCAGCATCTTGTGCCAACCAAAACTAAAGAAAAGCTAGAATTTTTGGTCAATTGCTTTTGGAGTTTGATCCTATGAAACCACTCTACCAAAGAGCAGTGGCTTCATTGAAACCATACATGTTCAAAAAAGCCAATAAATGTATATCAAAGGGTAATGGATTGGAGCCTAAGAACTGAATCTGTTTATGGTGTGTTTGGGAACATGGAATTGGAATTCAATTCTAGAATTGGCCCAATTCCAATGTTTGGCAAGCCCAAAGAATTGGAATATAAATTGGGCCAATTCCATGTGAATTCCAAGCCCTTGTAAAGCTGATCCATCTCAATTCCAACCCTCAACCCTCTCATTTCAATTCCCCAACACTTCCCTATCTCTCTCTCCTTTCTCATACCAGTAAGCTTCTCTCTCCTTCCTCTCATACCACCATGGAAATACAACCCATCAAGATCTCTTCTCCATCAACATCCGCGAAACTCCTCTCCTCCTCTACAACCGTCAAAAACGACACCATAACGCCGCCGCGATTACTTGTTCTCCGGCGGCGTCTCACCGCAAGCGACGGTGACTCCACACCGCCGTTTTAGATACTTGTTCTCCGGCGTCGTCTCACTGAAAACAAAGATAACAACTTCGTCGGCCGAGATTTATTGCCTATGTAAGGCATCATTAACACCGTTGCCGGTGATGGAAGTCTGTAACGCAGTGGAAAATGGCGACGGTTGAGTTTAATCTAGGGTTGGGGTTTTGATTTGTAGTGGTGGTGACGGCGGCTGGGTGTCATTTAGAGTTAGGGTTAGGGTTTGTACTTGTTGGTGGTGGTGGTGGCAGCGACGGTTATGGCTTTTTTAGGTTAGGTTTTTTGGCTTGTGCTTGGCTTGTGGTGGCGGTGATTGAGAGTCATTTAGGGTTAGGTTAGGTTTAGAGTTTAGTTAGGGATTGGTTATCAAGTTGTCAATATTAATTAGTGGCATGTGTTGAATATTTTAAGTGAAATTTTATTTTATATTGAAATCAAGTTTAGTACTCAATTCCAAGAAATGAATTCCATGTGCTTCCCAAACAAGAATTTGGAATTGAATTTTGGAATTTCAATTTCAAGAATTGAATTCTAGATATTCAAATCAATTCTAAGGTCCCAAACGCTACCTAGGGAAATTGACTAAAATAGAGATCATGCTTTAACAATTGTTAGTTTAAAATAAGATAATTTAGAGTGCACTTTAAAACTGGCCTGAAATATGACAAGACATATGAATAAAAGAACATATAATAAAATTAGGTGATTTTTCAATGCAATTTGAGATTACATAACAACAAATGTTTGACAAAAATATCATAGTATGACACTACTATTTCTTAAAATTCTAAGAACATGAAACGTGTCGCAAAATATTCAACATCTCATGATGGGCAAATTACCAAATTGGTATAAAAAACTACCTACTTTTGACAGATTGGTATAAAAACCAAGTCCAATGACATATTGGTATGTAAAAAAACTATTTGGACAGTATCACCTATTTTACACAAAAACTTCCAAAATTAAAAATTAGTATTTGCTTTTACTTTAAACCAATTATTTGTACCCTCCCCAACCCCCACAACATTGACTAAAGTTCCATTCTTTGTTATATGTTCCTTCAATAAGAGAAAATTCCTTATTTTTCTTATTGTATGTTTTTTCTATATGACTAAATTTCTATATCGATATATGAATAAATATCTAACGTATGAATTTTACAATATCATTAAAATTTGTTATTGTTATTTTTTGGTACATATTAAAAAGAGTTATTATAATGATATTGACCCATGCTAAGTATGTCAAATGGCAAATGTCATTAAGTCATCGCTCACATAATACAGTTAGCACAAATTTGACATGCATTAAACTGTACTAAATTTCATATAACTTTGTTGATAATGATATAAGTATAATTTAATCTTAAAATAATAAATATTATCAGTAATATTATTTATCCTTGATCTTCGATATGTTATAGTATCATTGAAGGATGTCAACAATGATATGGCTAACTATAATCAATTCATAAAAATATTTGTTAACAATCTTTAAATTTTATTAAAAAAACCATATATGGGTTATTTGATGAAGACAATTCTATAGATAAATTTAACAATGGCCAAAATTACTAACAAAAAGAAAAGTTGAAATACTCTGGGCATTACTCCAAAACCCAGTTGTACGTATATAAAAAAGGAATAATACTAGGAATAGATTTTAACATGAAATTGACATTCTTTCACTCTTGATATCAATATAATTGTTACACAAAGTTAAAAGTAAGATAAAAACAAAAATGGCCTGGTGGAATATGTTACAATTAACTTTTTTAGGGGATATTTAGCAATTCATAAACTCATTAAAATTAAACGAAAATACTAAATTTTATCTTTGATAGTTTTTGTGTCAAATAGGTGAATTCGTAAAAAAAAAAAATTTTATATACCAATATGTCACTAAACTTAGTTTTTATACCAATTTGTCAAAAATGAGTAGTTTTTTATACCAATTTGGTAATTTGGCCTCTCATGATGTGGCCTAGTCATATTTAATGTATGGAATATTTGTATTCTAGTCTAAGGTTGAGTAAATGCCGATTAGGTGAGCTCATTAATGACATATTCCATTTTTATGATATACACGATGTATAAAAGACAACTCCTCGCGCTTTCAAGATCCAAACGCATGAAGGCTTAGGCAAGACCCTTTTGATGATATGTTGCCAGGCGCTCGTCCAAGGTGCCTGAGGCATTTCCTTGACCCGCCTGATTTCTTGGGGCCTATCAGTTCAGCAATTATTTACTCATAGTAATTATGAAGTTATATTTTTCTAGTTTTACACAATCCTTTATCACGTTTCCACAATCTATCTGGTGATGTGAACTTCAACAATAGATGACGAGCAAAATAAGCCATATTAGTTTCTCCACATGTGCAATCAGACCCAATCAAACCCAAATACGGATTCTCCGGTCATATTCATTGGACAACTAATACACGTAGAAAAAAATTCCTTTTTTTTAGAAATACGTTAATTTTTATGTTTATATATTTGGCATCCCATGGAAATAGATGCAGGCACTTGAGATTAAGCAATGTATGCAACTTCTGAAGAAATGTTTGGATACTTCATTGGCTCTATCATCAGATGATGTTTACTTGATAATTAGTTGTTTAGCACCTTAGAGATAAGAATTAATATGAGGTTAGAACTTAAGTGTGTTATGTTGTTGTAGTGTATTGCAAAGTTAGGTTGATGGGAATGATAGATGTATAATTCTTTAATTTTTTTTATTTTTTTTTTGCAATTTAAGTATATTTGACTCCATCTATCTAATATTTAAAGATATACAACACTTTAAGTGTGGATGTAGAATGGTAGATGCAGGAGATGAAGTAATGTTGAGGATGAAGCAATTTTGGAGATGAAGCACAAACAAACAGGGGAATATAATGTTGTCCTCCAATGTATGATAATACGTATTTTAATCAGATGTATATGAGTATTATTTCTTTAAATAAATTTTATACTATTCTAGCGGTGCCACATCATTCTATTTCTAGTGAAAAAGTGGCCGGAAAGTGTTGATTGTGCCTGATTGCACATGTAGAGAAACTAATGGGGCTTATTTGCTCCAATTTAAAGTTAGAGGGTCTAATCACACATAGTTGATGAGTCTTGGGGTCTATTTCCCTTTTTTGCGATTATATTTTTATTTAGGATTTACAAACTACTTACTTGGTATCGACATATCGTATAAACACCTTAGAAGCAGTTAGTGAAACAAGTATCGCTTAAGTGCTATTTAGTGAACTACTAGTAGTTTTACAACTTATTTTAATTTATTATATATAAAACATATGAGTTGAACAATAATAGTTTTATAACTGTGCACCTCATTTCACTAAGGCGCGTGTCTTCCCTTCAAGAATCCTGGACATCAATTGACTTGGCACTAATTCTTATAAAAGAACATTTATTTTTATCATTAAAGTAGACGACAACTTCCCGACAAGCTAAATTAACACAAATTTTTTGTAGGTCTATGTCTAGTAAGAGATATCTATCTCTTTATTGGGCAACCCGCAACCATGACTACGTCTACACAATACTTTTACCGTAGACATGGGGGTATATACATTTCCGTGCCCCTTGGTTCAAACGATTTGCACATATAATTCAAATAAAATGCACATACACTTTTTACCGATTTGCATATAAGTTAAGGGAGTAGGGATCCTCTGTCCCACTTGATGTCCCATCCCTTTTGTTGATTGACACATAATCCCTTGAAAAATATAAAGGAGTAATTCTTTTTAACATTTTGCTGATGTGTCAAAAGGAAGGATAGTGGGACAGGAGATGAGACATGGGATGGGACAGAAGATTTGCTCTGAGTTAAGGAAACCGCACACAAAAAAACCCAAAATCGTTCAAAAATAATTTTTTTTGCACATATGTAGTAAAACATTTGCACGCTACTAATTTGCACATACTCCGTATAAGTTAACAAAATTGCACATACACTTCTAATAATTTGCACATATTCATGTGGGGTTACGAACAGGACCATGCCCCAGGGATATCGTATAATTTACCCTATGTCTACTTCTTTATACAAGTAGTCAATCTCTCCCACGACTTTGAGGGTCTTGGTCCTCTTTTTAAAACAATGTGGCTCTTTACACGCTAGAATCACGAGAAGGGAATTTGCCTAGTGCGTATCCAAACGGTTGTTGTTATTAAAAAAAAAAAATCACGCTGATTTGTGACCATCAATAATACATTTTGGATGAGGAAGTAACACGTGAACTACTACTTGAGGCTGAAACCCCAATAAAAGCTGTCAATATAATCCGTACCGATCATAACATCAGACAATTAGGCAGTGTAAAAGTACGCGGTTACACAAATTTATATCTTCTATAGAAAAAGAATAGGGGGTTTGGTGGAAAAGGGAAATGAAAACGTGTTCACTTTCAAAAGAATTACGAGCGTGTCCCAATTCTTGGTTTTTCATTTGTTTTACTTCTTTCACGTCACTCCCTCAGTCCCTCTCACATTCACCTCATAAAAATGCCAGCTATTACTTCTTTCCTCTCATCTTTCACCTGCAACTTCCAGACCCTTCTTTCCTCTCATCTTCCACCTCCAACTCCCCAGGCCTCCCACTCCCACCTCCTCTTTTCCGTTACCGATTACTCACTCTCTCCCCTTCAAATACCCATTTCTTCTTTCACACTTTTCCCTCTTTCTCTCCTCCATCTTTTTTCTTTTGAAATCAAATCTTACAAAAGTTGATAACAACGTCTCACCAATGAGTTGATGATTTTTTAAACTGATGACAAATAGTAAGGTGTTTGTTTATCCTTTTGATTTCATCAGAAAAGGTTGATTTTGATCACACAAGTGAGTTGATGATCGAACTGAAATTATTGTCAAATTTCGGTGTTTTATGTTTTTGTAGATTTTTATATTAGAAGTTTTTGATCTTGGAATTGAGCTGATGTTCAAATCTAAAACTGATGACAAAACTTGGATCTTTGTTTATTTTTCGATTTCATAATAAGGGCCTAATTGTGATCCTATACAGTTAAGCTATTGAGTTGATGTTTTGCTTAGATTGGGTATTTGTGTTTTTTTAATTAATTAATCTGTTTCTGGCTTTTTCTTGTGTGTTTCTTTTGATCCTACAAAAAGATGATGATACAAATCATAAGTAGAGAAGATTTGTCATTTGTTTGATTTTATGATCCTATGAAAAATTGTGACCTTTTTGCTTTATTTTGGTTCATTGTAGAAAGGTTTTAAATGTGGTTTCTGTAGTTTGAAATATTGCTAGGTTGCTTTGTTTGAAATTAACAGGGAGATAATACAATTAGTGAAGGTGTAATCTTTGATGGACTTATGTTGGCAGATAATGGTGTTGTTATCGGATATACTATCCATAATGCTATATCTTTGTCCGAAGATCTTAGCATATCATATGATATGAGACACATCATCACCCACAAATTAATAAAAAGAATTAATGCATTCAACTGATCATATTTATATTTATAATCCTCCCCCACATTGTTGTTGTTCCCCCTTCCAAAGTCCAAACTCTTGATGGCTATTTTTTTACTTTTCATATTTATGTGTTTAGTTTGATTCAAACTCTCAGCTTAATCTTAGGAAGCAAAATCTCCCTTTAATTAGACCAAAGCAGGTATATAGAACGAAGGATGTCATGCATTGTTTTTTGTTATCAGTTTGCAGGGAGCCTTCTATTTGGTTTGAATATTTGTGTTTGTGACCTTTTTCTGTATTAATGTTTACTTATATCAAGTAATTTAACCCAGTAGTATAAAACTCAGTAATTTTTTTTTTGGGATTTGTTTGCATCAATTTGTTTTGATTATTCGTTTTTTTTTTGTATCCAATTATGTTGGCTCATTGATTTCGTTCAAGCCAATATCTATTATTAAATATCCTGACGATTTTCCTCTTCATTCGTAAAAGAGAATTTTCTTATTTTCTCAAAATTGCAGGTGCATCACGGTGGGGCTGGTACAACTGCTGCTTGTCTTAAAGCTACGGTATGCATTCAAGATTATGTGCTTTCCTATTTTTCGTGGTTGACGTAAACCTATATCTTTTCTAATAAATTACTGCTCATTCTATCGTTGCAACCAATGTCCAACATCGATTGTGTCATTCTTTGGTGATCAACTCTTATGGGGAGAAAGAGTGCATGCAAAAGGTGTAGGGCCTCCACCCATCCCAATTGAGGAGTTTTACGCTTCATGCTGGATCCCAAGGTAAATATACAACTCTTGATATGGGCTCACCTTTAATTTGAATCAACATTGTCAAAATTTGGTAAACCCAGGAATAGTTGTATTGATTGGGTTGGGACTTGGCAGTGAATTTTAGAGTCTGATTTTGGATGAACGACGAATTTTGTGGGTTGAACATGATGATATGAGTGATTTATCTATGTTTCTGCTTGTTGGATAACTGACTGTCTTGCTTAAAAGTACTCGCACTATGAAATGGAAACTGGTATATATGACCAACACCCGTGAGACCCGGTCCTGTTACCCTACATTTTCGGATTTTAGAGGCATCTATGTGGATTTTGGAGTTTCTTTTACTGTATTTTGGATTCTAAAAGTAGGTCAGTTTTTGTGTTTTTGGATGACCTCTTACTGTTTTGATTTTTTATTTTTAAATACCTGCAATATTTTTTTTTTTTTTTTTTTTTTTTGCATATGCAGGTAACCTTAATCTATAAAAATACATCAATTTTTAATGATTAAGGAACCAAGCTGAGGGTCACCACTACTCTAATTTTGAGCGTATGATAAATTGATAATCGATCAATGTTCTGATGGAATGTAAGTGAAACAACGAGCTGTGGAACTGGCGAAGGCAATGGAAAATGAAGATGGGGGTAAAAGGGGCTATGAATGCGTTCTACAAACATTTTCCTCGGAGAAAAAGAGGAACTAGACCATCCGGAGCCAATGCTTTTGCGACTAAGGAGATTGGGTAATCCGCCCTTTTGTTGTGTGCCCATCGATTGTTAGTGAAAATGTTTGTTAGTTTTGTGGTGGAGCGGTACTGTCATGAGATTTTTGGGTGCTTAGTTTTGTTTGTTGCTCTTGTTATTTTGTTCCGGAATTTAATGAGTTCGAAGCTAAGCCGTATAATTTTTTAAATTTTAATATTACTTCTTTGGGACTAGAATGAAACATTTGAGGTATTCTCATATTTGTGCAACTTAATTTACACCTTACACGATTGCGTTAATGGTTTGAGTATAAGCATTTCTATCAACTCTTGCTATGTGTTTGTTGTTCCTTTGATTTTGTGTTAATGCCTTCCTTGTTTGGCCTTGTTTGCAATTGTTACTTGTTGGAGTTAAATTGGGTACGCAGATGTAGTGGGGTTGAGTTGACTGAATCTATTGCTGATGAATGTATATTGTCAGTTGTCACGGTTTTTGGGGTTTAATATGTTTTTTGTCCCTGGTTTCTTACTACTTGAATGCTTGCTGTTTACTTGGGCTCTACTTGACTATATACAAGACTCAAGTGTGGTATGTTGTGTTTGCATTAGAAGATATGGGCTCCCATACTACTTGTCACTTTAGTGACTGGCTTGGTGGTAGACTTCATTGAGGATAAGATATTGGATAGTAGCTGATGTTATGTATGACCATTTGGACTTGCATGACTGGTTAAGATAAGTTAGGCATTGTGTTAAGCTAATTCACGATCACATTTGGTTCTATTCAGCAATGCGAGTGTTGTATTGTTGTTTTTGTTTTGTGCTCAAGAGTTGTAGATGAGGTTCTAACTATGATGATGTGCTTTGCTTATTTGCAAACAAGATTGCTATGGTGTCCTAATTTTATGGAGCTTCATATGTGTTGTGCTTATTTGCCAAAACGAGTGCCATGGTTAAGATATTAGGTATTTTGTTACGCTTAATCACAATCACAATTGACTCTGTTTAGCATTAGTGTCTGTGCTTTTGTGCTCATAAGTTTGGTAAGCGTCTTTTTTTAAGGTTAAAACTATAATGTTGTTTGTATGGATTACTGCCATGCTTATTTGCAAACAAGATTTCCATGCTATAATATTTACCTCATTTTATTTACTTTTGGTTGCCATTATCCTACCTTATCCTATTCTGACTTGACTATATTGGCTTGGAAATAGTGTAAATTTCACCTGTTTTGAAGTCTAATACTTATGGCTCTTTCCCTTATTTCTATCTTGGAATAATTATCAACTCAGGTGGATTATAGCTTAATAAAGATACAGTGCCGAAATTGCATCACTGATCCTTGTACACATTTTACTTATTGCTCCTTGACAACAAATTGAACCAACACATCTTATTCCTTGAGCAATTGCATTGACCAAGGCAGCTTTGCTTTTCAGGTTTGGACAATTGAGAAAAAAACTGCTCCAGAGATGGTCAAGGGAGAGTTACAGGACCGCCTTGAGGGTATTCTTTATGCTCGCCAAAACTAGATTTTGTTTTGTCTTCTATTCCTGGGTTATTTGCTTTTTATCATTTCCTACTAATTTTAGTTTGATGTGTCTATATTCACACCAAAGTAATATGATGATACCTTTACACTGAAGTAAAAACTAATGAAAAATACATTTACTTTGAATCACTGTAATTCAAAATCTGAAGAAATTGGCGTATGGTTTTGAAGTAATAGTCAAATAAACTCTTCTTCTATGGTTGTGCAAGCATGTGGTGATATCACCTTAACAATAGATTACTACATACTGCGACTACAAAAAGAAAAAAAAACTACATATAGCTTGCAACTCCTCGTAGTTCATAAATCGAATTTTATTTTGTTTCTATTTCTCCCCCTTTTTTTCATTTCCTTCTGATATGACAAAGTCGTATGGTCAACCAAATAATTTCTAAGACTCTAACTTATATAGCTAGGAAAGTAGGGTATCGAATCCTCAGGGAACTAGTAACTTGTTTAAGTGTAATTATAAGTATTAAAGTAACACAATGGGGTTTTGTATGTTTGGTAACAATTATGACTACTATAA
>CAAKMY010037153.1:6826-18134 GCA_901111285.1 Corrigiola litoralis
ATAAAGAAATAAATTGTGCTCCTTAATTTTTTGCATTTTGAAAAGTTGACAATCTTTAGAGGACGGAGGGAGTATATTGTAAGTTGCTAAAGTTGTTGTATAATTCATGTTATTTCGATCTTGTATGATTCCAATTTTAATGTAGTAACAGTAATCCATGTCATCGAAAAATTTATTTTTTATTTTAATTATTAAGATCATTTAATCAAATCTCTCTAAAGTAGAATCTCTCTATTACACGCTCCTACTTTTTTAGGGAGAAAAAAAGAAGGAAATTACTGGACCAATGCAATGAATGTCTTGCGCACTATGTGGTAGTGTAAGCAAAGAAAACGGGTAATTAGCACTTTAGCACCGTATCACAACAAATGAAATATGTAATAGACATGTGATATAATCAGTGCCAGATAAGTAATTTATTCACAAATTTTAGTGTGATACATGGGACCATATCCTAAAAAATTAAAAATAAAAAAACACTTCGGACCGTTTTCATTAGACAAGTTTAAACGTTGGATTATTTTCATAAACATTACAAGGTGGGATTATTTTTGGAAGATGGAGCAAACGTCGGATTATTCTTTTTTTGACATTGATCAAAGTAGCCAAAGCTTTATGGCTACAAAGTTTTTGAATGTTAGGATACGACTCAGGCAACACAAAGAAACTTTTCAACAAAGCCTTAGAAGTGAATGGATATTAGAATCAAATGTGCGATATCAATACTTAAAACCAACTACATCAATATGACAAACACATCTACACGAGTTTCTTTTACATCAGAGAATTCTCAACAAGAGAAAGAAAATGCCATAAACTAATAAGACATGGTGGTGGTACAGAAATAACCTATTAAAACCCAAAGTTCTCATTAATTCCGAAGGAAACAAATAAAGCACCATCTCAAGACTCAAGGTATATGTGAGGTTCATGTCTGCCTATATTCTGGCAAACTGAAGGCCGCAAGGTGTCATGGTATCAATTGCTCCTTTGCTAATACACGCATTCAAGACTGCAAATCTGTTGTCACTGTCCTGGAAATAAATTTGTGTTCTACATTGTAAGACTGTCTGGGTTTTGAACGATCTTTGAGAAGGTCTGGAGAAAGGCAGCCAAGTCAGCTCCATAAATGACTCGGTGATCAGCAGTCACATTCACCTACACAGACATTGACATATCAGCTTAGGTCGAAAAATATTCTCAAGAGATAGGAGGGAAGGCAGAATGAAACCATCCTTCTATTATTGTTTTTTCAGTTGGCTTGTGTATTTTTCAGACTTCACTTACACGCCTAGGAGGGATTGGGAGTAGAAACAAAAACTAGTCTAAAGAACTGGCAAGGGAAGTGCGCAAAATAGCCCATCCGTACCTCACACAATTAGAAATGCTGACTTTGATATTTTGATCAAACTCGAGAGAGTGAATAGCAAAGTAAAGAAATTAAAAAGAGCTAGGAGACAAATTGACAATGGGAAGCAATGTAGCATGACAAGGGAATATATTTTCCTTTTTCTTACTTAATTACCCCCCCCCCCCCATTCAGTGTCGTACACCAAACACAGTCGATATAACGAAAATGATATTCTAGAGATGTTGACCAAACAGAGCCTCAGATAGAAAGAAAAAAAATGATATGCTAGAGAAGTCCAGAAGAACTTCTGAGCTAGAATCTGCTACGAAAAGGATGCAGTGGTCAAACTCCATCGTTCCAAATCTCTACCGGCCCAGGTAAATACTCCATCTCTCTTCTTCTTCTCTCTTAATCTCAGGAAAAATGGCAGGCCAATAAAAACCTTCAGATCCATTTCGAATATGAAACTCAAAGTTTTATCAATCCTATCTGGACAGACCTCAACAACTGTCTTTCTCACCATCAACTTCACATCACCCCTTGAGCCGTAAGAGATTTTAGAAAAGGGATCATGTATCAGGAACTTAATGTCCTTATAAGCTTGTCAGATGCAGGATATCCTGCTTACTCAGCAAGTAAACGAGAGATTAACTTTTCTGAGTAGGTTGTCACTTCCTTAGAATTAGAACAACAATGGAAAATGGCCAAAGCAGCAAATTGCCTCCCTAAGTCAAGTGGATTAAGCATAACACCTAAGTTTAAATTGTAGCCAGCACTCCCTAGTCCCTGGTAACCAACCTAAGCCCTGTCATTATTTTTTATCCAACAATTACCTGATAGATGATGCAGAACCTGTAATATAAATCAAATACATGTATATTCTTATCTTAGGCATCAGTGTTTCAGTATCCTGCATAATTTAGTCCCTAGAGATTCTTTACACCCCTGTACAAGACCATGAATTCGTCATAAATTGAAAAACTGGAACTGAATCAGAACTAGCTTCCTCTTGAAGAACTTAATACTCACAGACTCGCACTCATCATTGCATTCTAGCCCAGCACTTCTTGAAACTTAGCTGGTAGAGGCTGATGCTCTTCAGCAACCAAATCCAGTTCAGCCAAGGCAATGTCCATTCCACATCACATTGACTGATTGACAAAAACCAATCACTGCAGCATCACCTTGTGTTCCATTGGAGAAAGCTAGACAACCTAAAAGACCTGGTTTCGTGTGCTAATCAAGTCATCTCACCACCGTCCTCCTCCTAATGGTTTTAGCCACCTTTCCTGCTCCTCTAGCCTAACACATCTCGAAAGATTAACTGGTACAGGCTAATGCTCTTCAGCAACCTCGATCAAGTTCAACAACAACTAATGTCCATTCCACCATAAACAGGTTATTCCTCCATTTTCACGTTGACAAAATCCATGCACCAACTTGTGTTCCGTTGGAGGAAGCTAGCACAACCTTAAAATACCTGTTTTCGCCTGCTAGTCATGTCATCTCACAACCTTCCATCTCTCAAACGATTTAAGGCAATTTTTCTGCTCCTCTCACATTTTACATACTTCTTAAGGTTTTTCCATTCAGTGCCTCTTCATAAAACTCAAAATTGGTGATGTCAGTTATTTATATGAAGCTCAAAGAGATGGGATAATTGTGAAATCAGACAATTGCTGTTTTTCGTAGGTAAAGCTAACTTCCTTGTTGCTTAAATCTCTCTGTGACTCTATCACATGATCTAGGAGTGCTGACCTGGAGTATGAGGTCTGGGGTACGCTATGTATGAAGGAGAGGGAAAATTACAGGCAAAATTGTCCTGAATGTGTACGTACTTAAAAAACGCTTAGTACTAGCAATGGAGCACCACTGTCTTTGCCAAGGTTATTAAGAAAAAAAGTGTTGAGTCAAAATTAAGTTACTGAAGGAAAGTCACACAAAGATATATAGAAAAAAGAGTTGCCGGAAAGGTAACAGGCCAAATTGGTACTCTAAAACACACGCATCTGGGAAAATTTTCTCAAAGGATCAAGAACTCAAGATCTTTTGAATAAGAAATTAGTTAAATTGGTATCAGGATAAAACACTTCTTCTTCTTACACAACTAATCCACAAAGAAATTCATTAAGGTCGTAGATCTATATAAAAACTTCACTACAGTAAAAGAAATAAAAAAGTAATGTAATGTTATATAAGCTGATAATCTTATTTTAAGCATAGCTTTGAGTAGAAAACACGCATCTTCTGTGTTATTTTGATTTTGAAGATGAATTTTGAGTTACAGTATAGGCTTGGAGAGACTCTCTATCACTAGGGGATGAATAAAACATGAAAGATCAATGAGATCTCAAAAAGCTTTCCATTATCCACTGGCATTGAGGAATTTAGGTAAGTTTACTAACATGACTCATCGTAGTGTAAGTTCCCAACATTTTCCTCCACAGACTATGCTCTCAACACCATAGTAAGCCACTCTTAACAGAAACTTTATATGCCAAATGCCTATCTTGATCAGTCATTTAAATACTAGATGAGAGCAGATATGCCAGTCAGCCAAAAAATATTTTAGCACATGTAATTTTCAACCAGATCCTGTGAACCTACAAAAAAATATCCTTTCTACCTGGACACATTAAATCCAGACAAATTAAGCCATGCTCGAGATGAACACTTCCCCGCCACAGCTGCCTACTATTCAACATAAAAATTAAAAAAAAAAAAAGTGACACTACATGAATCGTGATTGATGCGTATGCGGAAGCGATTTAAAAGGATCTGGACAATTATTGAATTTCCATTCACAAGTTCTTCCTATAACTTATCTACTAGTAAGAAGGAGCTTGTAATTGATTCACACAGCCAAGGGGTTTGCATTTGATTCTCACAAACTCGGCTTCTACTCAAGTCAATCGAATAAAGCTTTTTGTGAAACTCACTTTAATTCTCAATATCACATTATTAATGACTTCATGCCTTATATTGATGATTTAAAATCCCAGGACACCTATTTGTACTTCATCGGATGGATGTACTGGATACAAAAGTTTCATCAGAAAACACTAATTTTCTCTCTGATAAGCCTAGCATCTACTCAATGTATTATCCTAGAATACTATCATGGTTCACTTCAACGGAAAGCTTCCCCACTAGGAAGTAGGAACTGATTAACCACTATGTGTTAGATAGCATCAATCCAGACCTCTTAATACCCGGCCACCCTGCCAACAGTTGAAAACCTGTTTGGTGGTGGTGGTTATCATATTAAACCAGCATCTAGCTGATGCTAATTCTACAAGCAGAGCACCCTCTATCAACTCGGATATTTGACCTCTATATCTCCAACAAACATCATCAGTTTACAGAAGTGACTAAAGTGAACTCCAGAATTCAGAGTTGTCAAAGCCATCACATAAAACAACCCACAGGAAAGCACATGGAAATGCAAAAGGATGTACCCACGTAAACGAAAACAAAGCCATGATGAGAATGATGTTGTGAGCAAGGAAGAACATGGCTAGACTTCAGTGAGTAACATGCCAAAAAGAGTTTGGTGCTCTATGAGAGGTCCTTATGATGCTTTGAGAAAGTCTGCAAAATGCACCGTTGAATTATATTTTGTGCTCTAACAATGCTCCAGGAGCTTTTTTGATTCTATGGGTGGCCTTTTTGGCTGTGCGCATGAGACCAGGCTGCTGAAATTTGAAAGGCGGTTTAGTACATGGTGTGATTTGTACAATCAGCAAGTGTCAACTCAGTCTCAGATGGCTAGGGTAGCACAGGACTCAATAGATTAGAAAAGGGAGCTGACTGGCTGGCTTTGTAGGAAATGTGAGGGGTCCTCCCGTTGGCCAGGCTCTGAAGAGTTTTCTGGTATCTCAGTATACTCCGAGCAACAAGAAATGAAACAAAGGATTGTTTAAGAACATAATTGCATTCCCAAAAACAGAATTATGAATGTTGCTCAATCCCGTAGGTCAGGGAAGGAACAGCGGATGAAGCTTTGAGGAGCTGAGGCGATATGGCAATATAGTTGGCCAAGTCTACATTAGTCTTAACAGTATTAAGAAGGAGAGGTCTCTGCTATTTAAATCTCAATCCCCTAGGTCAGAGAAGGAACAGCGGACATAGTTGGCCAAGTCTACATTACAGACTTAATAGTATTAGGAAGTAGAGGTCGCTGCTAATCAAATTGCAATTCCTTCAATATATCAAGCTTTTCTCATGCATTGATTTTTTTCTTTTTCCAAATATTAATATGCCCCTCCCACCACCTGAAAAACAAAATGACTCTGTGTCTCTGTCACTGCAGAAGGTAGGGGAGCTTTTACGGAAGTAGCTGCTGGCACAGCAGGTTTTTGGTGCAACATTCCTTGTATTCATATGATGTGGTTGCTTGGAAGTTGGAACGATGCTCCTCGGCAAAAGGGGTTCTTTGATCATCAGATGTGCTTTAAAGGGAATGAGGTCAAATGATATTTTGTGAAGTTGAGGCCTTAGATATATTAATTTAGGCGCTTTCTTCTGGAAATAAATTTAATAGTCTCGTGTATATTAAAAAATTTATACCTAATGAAACTATGAATCTATTCACATAGGATCTTCCTAGTTCCTCACAGACAACATGTATGTTGGCTGAGAACTGAGAAGTAAGACCTAGATTAACTGAAGATGCCAGTAACAAAAAGATCCTGCTCGTTGTCATACACTTAGGTAGCGAATATTTATTTAAAGCTTTCTTTTTGGTAACTAATAGAATATTTTACTCACCTAGAATCGACCTTCTACAAGTACCCACTGAAACAGAAATGCATTACAGAGATAGATGGCATCAAAATATAAAAGGTGGTAATTCTACACAGTACAGTCTTGAGTAGAGAGCCAGACAATATCTCACACTAAACAATCCTGTACCCTTCATTAGTTGGTTGAAACTGCAACATTCAAGTAATACGAAAAACAGAAAGTACACTCACCAGCATTTTATTCTTTACTGAGAAGAACCCGTCGGCATCTGCAACAACAGTGGGCTTTGAAGCAGCTACAGCCATAATAGCCCCCTGGTCAAAAGTTCACGAATATCAAATACAGCCTCATAAGTTCTTGAAGCACTAACCCATCTACTGAAAAGTGTATTTATACTATGCTTCATAGACTTTTCTTGCTTTGAAAACAGTATTTACTTTAAGCAAGGAAATGATGTCAACTTGCAGCAGAGTCCAGTGGGAAAGAAAACTACATTTGATCACTCACCTGGCCAGGAGGAAGAATAGCATCAAATCTATCCACTCCATACATGCCCAAGTTCGACAATGTAAAGGTACCTAACATACATAACCAGCCGAGATTCAAGTTATACTGTCCAAGCCAATGCAAGCAGTTGGGTATATATGTAAACGGTCCGTATCAAGAGCGAAACAGTATTGCAAATCCCAAACCTGAATTATACTCATGAGGCTGAAGCTGCTTAGCGCGAGCCTTTTCTACCAGTTCTTTCCATTTTTGCGATAATAGATAAAGATCCATCTGCATAGACAAAATCAGGTATCCGAAAACAACTGAGAACTCCTAATCACAAACACATCAATGTAAGAAAACCACAGACGAATCAACTGTGTATGTCAACTCATATACCTTATCCGCATCCTGTAAAACAGGTGTGATCAATCCACCATCGAGCCCCACGGCCACAGCAATATTTATACTCTCATCATAGGTAAAGCTCTTCCCATCCTTACACGAAGCATTCACCACAGGATGCTGGACAAGCGCCATTGCGACAGCTTTTGCCAACAGTGCAGTCATCGTCACACCCTTCTTCTTAACCTAGTCACCCAAACACCAAACTTTAACCACCACACTTATTGGCATCACATTTCTACAATGCAATATAATACTAACAAAAATCTCAGCTGCTCAACTAACAAAGTCTCTATATCATTGTGCCTAAAGCCTAGCATTGATCCTGCATCAATTCGCCTTGGCGCCTCTATATATCCAACAAAGATCAAGTTAAGAACATGGATAAGACAGTCCTACAATAGGATGGAATGAGGATTTGAGGTATTGGGGTGAACTTCGAATGCTCGCCCAAAAACCTTAAAAACGTTCGTGTCCTATCATAGGATCATCTTACCCACGTGTTATTCAAAGATCACAAAAGCCAATTATTAATGTGCATAATGTAAGAAAGAACACTCGAGTACAAATCATAAGCATAAATTAAAAAATGCAAAAGTGATGTGATGAACCTTAGCATAGAGAGCATCAAGCGCATCCGTCACCACGGGATACCCAACCCGAAAAGCCGGTACCGACAAACTGTCCATCATATTCTTCGCCACCGCCACCTGCATTGTCGTAAATGGCACCACCGACGCCCCCGGAATCTCCACATAACTACCCCCTTTCACAGAACCCGTCGCAGCAGCAACAGCAGGAGCCGCCACAGCCGCTTCCGACACAACCACCGCAACCGGCTTCTTCGCCACAATCCCCGCCGCCTTCTCCACATCCTCGGGCGTGATCCTCCCGTACGGCCCCGTCCCACTCACCTTACTCAAATCCACCTTATGCTGCTTCGCCAGCTTCTTCGCAAACGGCGTCGCCACCCCCTTCGTCCCTCCTCCCCCCAACACCTCCGCCACCGCCGCCACCACCTCCTCCGCCGGCGGCGCAATATTCACCTCCGGCTCAATTTTCGCCCCGGAAGCGGCCGCGGCCTTGGCCTTGGCCTCGGCGACCTCGGCCTGGGACTCGGCCAACAGCCCAATGGGAGCACCAACGGGGGCAGACTCGCCTTCGGGCACGACAATTGCGGCAAGTATGCCATCGTAGAACGTTTCGACATCCATGTCGGCCTTGTCGGACTCGACGACGACGACGGACTCGCCCTTTTTGAGGAGGTCGCCCTCGGACTTGGACCAGGAGACGATCTTGCCCTCGGTCATGGTAGAGCTGAGTGCGGGCATGAAAATCTCCCGGATTTTGGCGGAGACCCGGGTCGGGTTTGGGCGGGTGGGCTTTCGGGTTGGGAATGCGAGGCGGGTGAGTTGGGAAGAGAGGGATGCGGAGAAGGAGATGGAGATGGGGGGTGAGTTGGGGAGTTTAGTGAGGGAACAAGTAGCCATTGTTGTTGTTGTTGTTGTTGTTGTTGTTGTTGTTGTTGTTGTTGGTTCGGGCGGAGAAGACGAGGAAAGGAGGGAGAAGTGAGACAACAAGTGTTAGTTAGTTGGGACAGTTGGAAGTACTTCTACTTATGTTTGTGTTGTGTTTCAGTTTGAGTTGAAACTAGTTCTACTTAACTACGGAGTACTTTTGTTCGTGTTGGAGTTGAAGCACTTCAGTTTGGAGTCTACTTTGGGCTTTGTTTTAGTTGACATTTGTTAGGACATTTATGCATGGTCATGTATTCGTATGCAATTCGTATAGGATGCAGATATATACCGTCTGATTTTGACTTTTAATTAATATTTGGTCCCGTGAAATTTACGGGATCGTTTCATGATAATCTTTTTGTGAATTTTTGTTGTTGTATTTTTTAGGTTCTATTTATTTCACTTTTTTTTTTGGCATAATTAATGTTATTGATATATAGTTAATTTTTGAGTTAATAACAAATAATTGTATCATTATGAATGAAATAAATAGTAATAAAACATGATTTAATGTATGATATGTTGGCGATGACATAGAAATGATGTATGCTATGTTGGCGATGACATGGAAATGACGTGGCTATGACATGGCATGCTCCTAGGCTTGCAACGCCTTTTAATAGATATAGTATAGATAGATAGATAGATAGATAGATAGTATAGATTATATACGGTGTTATATGAGAATTTTTGGAGTGATTGTTGGTAGTTAGTACTTTAAAAATGTACTTAAAGGTTACAAATATTGTTAAATAATAATACTGGAAGATTTAGACAGCGTTGTTTGTGGGCATGTTCAACCGGTTCGTCGAAGAGGACCCCAAAATTTTTTGGGGCCTTAAAATTATGGGATTACCTTTATATATATGAATTGTTGCACTATGTTTGTAGCTCAGTGGTTTAGCGTTTGAATTCCAATATTGAGGCTCGAATTCAAACCCTTGTGAGGTTTTTTTTGTGTATCTTTGTTTTTAATATGGCAAAAGGCCTCTAAGATTATTGACACGACCCTCGGTTTAGATAAGAGATGGTGAGAGAGTGTAAGAGGATAAATTTTAGTGTTGATAGTTTCTTACTTGGTATATGGTACACAAGGGTATTTTGAGATGGCATTTGGTATCCCTAACATTTGTTATCAAGAATGAATATGCATTTTTGGTAGAGAAGTGAATATATATGAAAATGTTCATAGAGTTATCGTTATGGATACATTGTGAACACAAAATGACCAAATGTGTTAATAACACTTGTTTTGAGTTTTAACTAGATGACCTTTTAGCCACGAAACACGTGTTAATATTAACTTCTCATAGCTCCAATTTGATATGTTAATTGTTAAGTCTAGCCATATAACATTATAACGCATAATTGAATCTTGATTCTCCTTATTTTTGGGTGTAAATCGGGGATCACCTTATCTTATTAACGCCGATACAACAACCACCGAAGATATCATTACAAACTGCACACGCTAAAGACAAGATGAAAACCGAAAAGAGTTACTTCTAAACATCGAAAGGACAACTTATACGGCTACATATGGTAGCATGTAATCAGTTTCATGTGTTAATTCAGTTATCTTAGTTCAAATAGGATTGAAAAATCAAGGGGGAGAGGAGATTAACATAAAGGAAGATGTGTCTGATTGCTTGACTCATGTAATAGTGATCACATGAGATATAAGTGAAACTATCAAGAGTCACATCTCCTTTCATAGTATTTCCTATTTCCTTTCTATTTTTGTGTTAAGTGGAATATAATGGTGATTAACATTACACCTATCCACCAAACTCGCCCTAAGTGATCAAGTGTAAGCGCTTATTTGGCGAAGTAAATTAGCATTTAGCCATGGGTTTAGCTCATTTTCAGTGTTTTCATATTTAGCATCTCATCGCATTACACAACCAAAAAGCATAAGGCTTACAAGCACTCAACTGGAATCGTGAGTAACCCATTCGATATGAATATGGTCTACACCTAGAAACAGCATTCATTCCAATCATGAGAAAATATGAAAATGAATCCATTGATTCGTTGATTACGAGGACTTTGAAGCACTAAATTATAGAGTGAAATTAATGGGAAAGAATGCAGTTACAGAATCTGACATCATGGATCTGAAGCTTACATAATGGAAACGCATCAGATTATGCGGTGTTCCAAATCGGTAAAAAAAAAAAAGTAATACAAACATACTTTTAATCGAGCTGGATCCAAGATCCAGTAACATAAACCAGAACCCTGCTTGACTTGAGATCTTGATATGTCAGAAGCAAAAACTCAGTAGTAATAATTGGGGGAAACATAAATCCAAGAACCTTTACGGATCCTGCAATTGGCAAGTTCAGAAGGGGGTCCAAACGTATGCACTAGGCAAGGTCTATGGAGGTCCAAAATGTACGCGGTCTTACTCCTAACTAATATGAACGAGTGACTGACTAGTACACAGATCTCGTAACCTTCTCTAAGGAGCTTATTTTCAGTTGCAATTCTTTGTGGGTAGCAATTAGACCTCTATTACGAAAACACATTGGATCCTGATGGTGCTATTTCCTCAGGATTGATGTAGTCACTGGGCTACAGAGGCCATTAGGCTATCTTAGGCCATTTTCTGTATCCTGAATGTCTACTGAGGGAGAATGACAGGTCTGACTGATGCCTAAATAGCAAATCGTCAAACGCTAGTTTCCATCCAAGTGCACTTACATCCTATTGCATAAACTTGGTGTCATAAGACTCATAACCCATTTACCCATGAAGACCCTGAATGTCTACTCCTGAATGTCTACTGAGGGAGAAT
>CAAKMY010037160.1:0-17271 GCA_901111285.1 Corrigiola litoralis
TTTTGCTGTATGATATAACTCGAATTCCGACTAGTGTGGTTGGTTGGTTTTTGGTTATCCCCGGCCTTAGCATACCCGAACACTTATCCATTTTGCATTATATATTATTATGTATTTGCCTATCGAGCCGGGTTGTGACTCGATGACTATCTTTATGATGTTTATCAAGACTTGGATTTTCATTATGATTTGGTTTGTCTTTGGACATTTAATCTTTGTTGAATATTGCAAAGTATTTAAATTATGCCAAGTCTACCTTTTAAATCAAGTCGGCCAATCAATGTTTAAAACGATTTATCACCTTGCTAATACTACAAAAGATTTGGAGTGAGTTGGAGCTGGAATTAATTTTATAAAGCCTTGCTTCTATTTAATTGTTCTAATGAGTCGGTTTTAGTACAATTTGATAGTCGCGGCGGTAACACGATTGGATGGAAGGCCGGATTTGGAAATGTATTATATGTTAATAAAATCTATTTTATTAGCTAATTAGGGGGTCTAATCCGGGGGTGTTACATTGATTGTGAAGGAAAACTACATTAACTAGTTTTTGCCAAAAGTCCCCCTAAAATCTACAATTATTAGAGAATCTGCTTTACCAAACACAACTTCTATTTTTCTAGGTAACTTTGTAACTGGTCAAAAAAGTTCCATCTATTTGAAAAGCTATTGTCAAACATGCTCTAAATAGTGTTTTACATAGCAATAGCAATAGATCGAAGGCAAGTAGGGTTGTACAAACCGTGACTCCGACCCTCTTAGTAAATAGACTTAACATATGCCTCTAACTCCTCCTCTACCTTCGAAAATCTACCACTAGCCTGCTTTAGGATCCGCTACATCTGACTCAAACTTTGACCTCATTGTGTTTTTTTTTTTTTCCATCAAGACAACTATTTCGTAGTAAAAAACTACTCATTTTCGTTATCCCGAATTTATTCATTGAATCATACTTACAAATAACCAACATAACACATCAAATGATAAGTTGAAGATATGGTGGATGTCTGACAGAGGCGTAACTGTGGTCTATTGGAGGCTGAGTAGAGTCTTGCTCCGACCCACAATCAGAGACAAATGATTTCCTAGCAAATTTGGATCGACGACTTTTTACTCATATCAGATCATATTCGGGTCGCAGTCGGATTGAATTGAGAGTTTCAAATTGTGAAGTTAAGGTGAGATTTGAAAAAAGTATTTACATAGATTGATTCGAAGGTATCAAGGTCGAAGTTCATGCAGATGAATGCATAATTGAATGTTATTCCTTTTGTGCAATAACAATTGTGAAGGTTCGAAATATAGTAAAACAAATAGGTTATATCTTAGAATTGCCATATTCACTATAAATGGAGAAGTTTGAAACTCTAACATCAAGGTCGAGAGTGAAATCTCCCACTATGACTTTGCTTTAACGATGATATATTTGGAGAGTTAGAGTCATATTTTTTCCATCCAAATGAGTAACAAAGAGAAAGTACAATAATTACAACATAAAAGAGGTGAGGGAGTGGGATACGAAATTGTGACCTAACCATTAAAGTATCTCAGTCTTTACCAATAGGTCAAGACTGTATTGACATGCGTTTGATTATTGACTAATATATTCACATAGCATGATGCTAGAGGGCCACAACTGAGCACTCTAGGTCTTTGTACTCCTTGCTCTATTTTGGCCATTAGATCAAGCTTTTTTCTTATGAGATTGGAGCCCTCTTATTTTTGGTTAATCCACAGACGTGAGTCTTGGAAGCTAATTCATTATCTGAACACAAAAACGAATGAAAATATCAACCAATTTATCTACCTTTTTTTCTTAATGTTTTATATACAATGAGACTTATAGAGCAATTTAGACCGGAGATTTGAACCCAAATTCTCATGTACAGACTAACATTTTTAACAGCTAGTCTTGGGAGAGACCGTCTACTTTTATTATAAAAGTAGACCAAATCATGCTGGTCCAATAAAGACATATAAATCTACAACTAATTTGAGCTTGTGAGAGGTTAAGAAAATTTACCTAGTAAAGAGTTGGTCTACTTTTATAATAAAAGTAGACGGTCTTCTCTAATAATTTGTGCAATTTTTTTTTTTTTTTACATTGATTTGTGCATTTTTAGACATTAGACGGAGACGTTTGTTTCTTGGGTACATTAAAATAGCTAATGCTTAGGAGATGATTCAAACTGAAACAATCCTAAAACAAAATAAACGACGTAACCATTAGGCCAATCTTACCTGACGTGACAACCGCATTGGCGATATACGTTATCATTAATCACCAACTGATTTGTTTGACCAATATACATGCATACACACATGGTATATATCATATACCAATGGTGAAAACTTTAGGATAGAGTGGAAGGCCAACAAGAATAAAAGATAGAGATAGGAAATGGGAAAAGAGAGACGCGCATTGCATGCTAAAATAGAAGAAGTTGGCGTAGAGGCACATATCATAACATAACATAGCCCATGTGGCAAAGTGGACCCTACCTTAAAAAAGCACCAAAAATAAGCAGTCCAACACACACTTTTCTTAACATTGGGAGGCATACATTTCATCAACTATATCATATGATATGAATGTAATACAGCTCCTATATACAAATTAGAAAAAAAGATAGAAGAAATATTTAGCACCATTGATGAATTCCATGAACAAAAACTAAAAGTGGGTCATCATTTGATCACCAACTTGAGAACCCCCGTAAAATACTGATTTTCCTTTCTGGGTTTTCTTTTTTACCACCATATTTCACTTGGGTTTTTCTTCTTTTTACCATTTACCATTTCTTTTACTTTTGATCATTGATTTTACTGGTGCGTTTTTTGATCAGCTTTTTGTTCATTTTGGTTGTTTTTGTGTGATTTTTGTTGGTTTTGGATGGTTGTTGTTTGGTGATCAGCTGTTTTCTGCTCTTTTTAGCTGCTTCTGCAACAAGTTTTTGCTCAATTTGTGTCCTTTGATGCAAGATGAATGAAGAATAAAGTAAAGATATGAAAGAAAGTGCTTTGATTGGTGTAATTTGGTTGTTGGTTTGTGCTAATTTAATCAGCAGCTAAGACTGATCAATGTAGCTAAAAAAGGACTTGATTGATGTTTAATTTTGTGTTTATTGTGTACAGGATTGGTTTGATGGGTGTAGAGTAATGATCAGTGCTGAGTTTAGTACTTTGTTTGGTGTTGGTCTTACTGTGATCATTCATGATCATTGCCACATTTGATGATGCTATCAGAAAGGTTCAATTTTCGGAACTGTGTTCCGGGGATTGGATATACATTGTGCCTAATGTGGATTTTCTCCCTTGATTTTTGTCTGATTGTTTGGTATGAGCTGGTTGTTTGTACAGAAGAGCTCTTATTGAGATGAAAATGGGACATTTTGGAGCAATGCCATTGTATGTTTCTATTTGTGAACCTGCACATCATTGAAGATTGGACCCTGAGCAGAGTTTGATTCCTTTTTTAATATGAACATTTCTGTTACTCTTTCGCTTGAAAGAAATCCGATTTGATTTTCGAAGAAATGTTGCGATGAGAATTTAATTTGCTGTAATGTCTTCCCTTTGAATGTTGAATGAAATGTGCTAATGGAGGAGTTATAATGTGGTTCAGGATCACCCTTCAGGAAAAAAAAAAAAATAGAAAGTGGAAGGTTAGGGGATGATTAGATAGACTCAGTGGTGGACAGGGAACTTGACATTGGTGTTTCTGACTTCATTCACTCAGCATCATTCTGTATTTGATGTTTCTTGTTGGTCAATTGTCGAACACTGTCGCCTGTCGGATAATAGACATGTCTGTTTCAAATAAAATCTTATGATGGTAGCAAATAATGTTTACTTCTGTTGATGAATTATCACATTGATCATCACATAGACAGTAATGTCGTCAAGGATATAATGTGGCTTGGTGTAATGGAAGTGTTAAGACATGTATCTTTTTATTTGCAGTTTTGTGTTTTTATTTTATGCATAGAAAGTACATTTGATATAGGTTGTCAGGATCTCGTGGTGAATTCTCTTGTTTGCGTACTCCTATCCCTTTTCATTTGAATAAATTAAAGCGTTTGTTGCTTGAACTGGGACAGCTTGGAACTTGGAATTTAGTGCTTTGTTTAGTGTGTTTTAATCATCTCCTGTTGTGATTTTGTAGTGTGCTTAATCATCACCCTAGGCAATTCTGCTCTGTTCATAGACATTCTCGAGCTCAAGATACAAAAGAAAGTTGCTATAAGCTAGCTCACCATTTCCCGCTTCTGGTGCTAGTGTAGTAAATGTTTGCTCTGTAATGGATTAGATTTTCGAATACACTAGGATTTCTGTGTGTCTTTGGGTTAAAGGGGGGGATGTCTTACACCTTGAAGGTTATTAATAATGTGATAATGATTTCAGGGTCAGGCTCTAAACTGTAGAATGTACTGCTCTTTTCTCGTCGGTTCCTGGTGCAACGAGGTCAGATGCTGCAAAGGTTCAGTTTCCAGTCTCGTGAATTGCATGATGAAAGCTTTAGAAGGAAGATTATTTGGGATGTGGATACCTTTGGTTGATAAATAACAGGCTGCCATTTGATTTATTCAATGGTGCTATGGTTGATATGTAGATCGGTAGGTTTGGAGAACATGTAGGGCTATAATGTTCCTTAAGTAGGGTGATTGGATAAGACTGAGTAATGTTGATCAGTTGTTTCAAGAAAATAGGAGCTTAGTTTAAAGTGAAGCTGTAAGGTAGAAGTTATTAGTATATAGTCAGGGAGTAGACCATCTATTGGCAGTGAAAAAAGGGCTCATCTTAATATTTGCAAAAGTTCTATACTGAATTCCTAAGATGGGCTTACCTCAAGTGACAACTAGTACTATTGGTTGTATTGCTGATGAAGATGCAGCAACTCTCGGCACATTAGTACAACCTCTGCAACAACCCTGTTATGTGAATGAAATTCCTGGCTCAAATTTGGGCAACCATGGACCTGTTAGTTTACCTTGTACTTCTTTCGGAGAATTGCAGGGGAGGCCTGGTCTGGATTTTCCAAAAGAAGTAGACTATACTTGTGTGCATAACGATTCTTCTTCTGATATCTGTGGTTTGAAGACAGTTCAGAAAGATAAGGCAAGCTGGTTCACGAATGATAGTGGACGCAATGGCCATAGCCCTCTTTTGAGGGTTGTTGGTTTTGACTCGAAGGTATCATGTTCATCCTCAAAAGTATCTGAGAGTAATCAAAGCGAACCAGCTCATCCGTCGACCGTGGTGGACAATGTTGGTAAAACAACTCTCAAAGGAACAGCTGCAAGGAAGAGGTTGTTGTCTCCCCGAAATTCCATGGTTCGTTCTGATCAAGTTGTTGGTGACTCCTTGATCATTGGTGATAGTTCTTACGGTAAGAGTTCACAAGATGGTGGGGGTAATTCAAGTATCTTACTACATGAGCATAAGAAAGCTCATATAGTTAGCTCGAGTAGTGAAGATTGTACTTTTTGGTGTGAACCTAGTCCTCTGGTGTGGAGAAGTTCACCTAATAATAACTTTGGGACAAACTCCAGTCTTTTCACTGATGGCCCTTTGCTTGAAAATAAGCAGCCAGTTATTCATAACCCTTTTTCATCACATTCTGGATACAAGTTCTCTGAAAAAGAAGAAATCTTGAGGCAGCAAAAATCTCCAATTTTAACTTGTGCAGAGAAACTAGCCTCACCTCCGTTATCGTTATCACCTCTTGGTCCAACAAATCATGAGAGAAAACAAATTGCTCATACCATGAAAAATCATGCTAAAGCAACTGAGGTTGAGTATGTAACATGGAAGGATATTGAGCACTCTTTCGATGGGACTCCTGCTTGCATGGTCTCTTTGATATCTAACGAGGATATAACTGTGGAAGCGCCTAGTCCAGTGGGCAGCAGGAATGGCCAGTTTACGGATGAAAAGTCAGCTGCTGTTACTGGGTGTAGTCGTAATTCAACTCCTATGTCACCCAGCTCCAAGTTAGCTAGAACACTCAGTGGCCTGCCTGTTAGAAGGTCCTTGGTAGGCTCCTTTGAGGAGTCCCTTTTGTCTGGTCGGTTGGCGTCGACTGAAGTTAGCAAGGTTCTTATCTTATCTGGAACTATTTCATTTGCACGTAAGGTTCTTTGGGTTTTTGTTTGAATGTCCTGATCTGGTTTATGTCAAATGTTGTAAGTGCAGAAAATTGATGGCTTTCTCGCCGTACTTAGCATAAGCGGTGGGAGTTTTTCACCCAAGGCGAAAAAGCTTCCATTTGCTGTCACTAGTGTAGATGGAGATAAATACTTGCTTTATTATTCTTCGATAGACCTTGGAGGTCATTTCCTATCACAGCAGGCTCGAAGCTTAAAAATGAAAAGAAGTCTTAGTCTCAATGATTCACCAACAGAGCATAGTCGCTTGCGCATACCTGTGAAGGGGCGTATACAACTGGTATCGGTCTCCCCCTTTTTTTTTTTTTTGGTTTGCTTCAGTGATGCAATAAATTTAGTCTTTCTTCTACAAACATGAAGCTGCACGTTATTTCCCTGGGCAGAAGTTGGTGGTTACATTTTTATCTAAACGACATAATAAATATGCCCAACTCTTAAGTAATCAGAAAAGATATCGGAGCTTAAGATTTGAAATGATTTGTTGGGCAGTAGTTAGCCAGTATGTAACAAGTTGGATTTACTATATTACTTGTGAGGCATCTCTTTGATGTTGCATGCAAGAATCTTCATCTGTTTGATAGGCTAATTTCCACTTTGCTTCCTTAAAAAGAAACAACATTGGTAGTTCAACATGTGAATTCTGATTGAAATGAATCATGGGATCACAAGTTATTCATTCAGATCAAGGTGGGAAGGCTCTGCATAATCTTTTCTTTAATGAGGAACTATACCTTTCATGCACTTGGCCCTGTATAAATTGAGCCACATTATTGGCGCTTCTGATGTTTCTTGTAGCAGTTTGCAAGTACTATTCATTTTCCACACTTAATAGTTTCTTTCATGGATTTTGAAACGATAAATATGTCTTTTACTCTAAAGGTCACAGGATGTTCATAATGAGAACTACATGGATATTTTGCAAATATGCTATATATTTCAATATTCCTCAGCTATGGAATTTAGTACAAACGTCTCTGCTGATGGTCAAAGCAAAGGGATGCCTCTAAAGCTCTTTATTATTAACCCGAGAACTGGATGATTATTTGCAGGTCATTAGCAATCCAGAGAAAACACCTGTTCATACTTTTCTTTGCAACTATGATTTGAGTGATATGCCAGCTGGTACAAAGGTACGTGCCTTCAATAGTACATGTTTGTACCATTGTGTCATCTAACTGTCAGGGTTTGAGGGCCAGAATAGGATTTTCAAAAGGTTTAGCATAAGTTGTATGTTAGAGACTTAGAGTTGATATTTACTAGCCAACTGTTGGGTGCATCGATCCAGTTGACTTGTTGGATGCTGAAACTAAGTATAGCACACAACTAGTATCATAGTGAGTGTGACTCATAATTTTCTCATTTAATGTGTACTTTAGGTGATTAGTGATTCAATAGATAGCTTAACAAACAAAAATGTTATGTACAAATTAAGGGGAAAAGATTAAACTTTTGAGTCTAGCAATTTTTTGTGTTTGCTACTGTAATATACTAGAGCGCTGTTGATTGTTCCTCATGTTTACTTTCCAAAACACTCTTGTTTTTAGGCATTTCGTATAGCATTTGAGGGTTCTTGCATTAGTGTATCCAGCCATATAACAATTGCAGGTCCTCTCATGATCTAATTGAAATATACTCCGTAATAGATATATGGAAGGCTGTCTCGAGATGCTTGGAGTTGTCATCTGTCTGTCTCTGGGTCTCAGTCCTGGAGCAGAAATCATTACTGTGATGACATTTATTTCCTAATAACACATAAGTCTAATATAGGGATGGCTGTCTGTGCACATGGTAGTACTCTCCCTTACCAGCAGAATCCTGAAACCAATCGAATCTGCACTCTAGTTGATAGAAAATTGTACCTGGAATTTTTCATCCCTATTCATCTCAATTTGGATATTATTTTCTGCCTCTTTCAAGATAAACAGACAGAGAAGTGAAACAAATAAGAAACACGAAGAGTAGTTGATTTCTCTTGCTAATTCTAGTATTTCCGTGGAATACGTCAACATTTCTGTAAAGGCACTTTGTAATGCATCTTAATCGATTTGGCTGAATTTTAAGTTCTATTTGTTTTTTGATATAATTGCTTGTATTGACTCTCCCTGTTTGCATCAACCACTGTAGACTTTTCTTCGCCAAAAGACTAGTCTCGCCTCACCTGAAAAGAATTCTCAGAGAACTGAAGGATCTAATAAGGTGATTGATGATACTAAACTGCCCACAATGGTAAACAATCTACATGAGCGACCAACATTAGGATCTGTCAACCAGTATATGAAAGTGATGGAAACTGAAGGTTTTTGCCGCCATGGTTTTCCTGCATCTCAGCATATTCCGGAATCTACTTCCTGTGAATTCGACCTATCAGGATCTCCTGCAAGTGATGGTAGCTCGTTGACTAGGGGTCAGATGGTTGGAAAACGATCAGCGCATAGTCTTCTAAGAGTTAATGAAAGTGCTAGTGGCAATGGTGTTCTACGATATGCTCTTCATCTACGTTTTGTGTGTCCTCATCCTAAGAAAATCTCAAGGTCTGTCCAAAGGTGCAAATCCGATCCACTTTCAAATCCCGTAAGAAATAATGCAAAAGCTGAGGAAGTGCGACGTTTTTACTTGTATAATGATTTAAAGGTGGTGTTTCCGCAACGCCATTCAGATGCTGATGAGGGCAAGGTACTTAGACTTCTGTACAATGATTATGATGCTCTTCCTACTAGTTTCATTCTGCTTCTTGACATTCACTATGACACAGATCCTGTGTCCTTTCTCTGCATCAGGTCCTAAGGGAACGTTGATTTAGGTAGATAACATAAAAAGTCTCGTACAATCTAAAACTTTGCTTCTATACGTAAATTTATTTTTGTTTTGCCATGTCAGGCTGTATGTTGTAACATGACACACAGTGAGCTCGCTATTGCTGTTTATGTATTTGTGATTGTCCTAGTCCTTCTAGGCGAATTTGTGTAGACTGGAGATCAAACGAGGACCCTCAAGACATTTTCCTGCGCCTGGATTCTGCTTGCCCAATTAAAATGCTGCTTTGCAACTTCTTAGTGCCTTAAGAGGCTTTGTTTGTGGCCGAGAAAGACATCTTTCTCTTCTTCCCTAAATTTTAAACATAAGGAAGAAAGTTTTCTAAAAAGGAACCAACTTCAAGAAGGATCCTCCTTGAAGAAGATGACCTCTACCATATTTCGATCCATACAAAATCACCCATTTCTTCTAGTTGATGAAACAAAATAGAACTTTGCTGGAAAAAGAAAAATACTAGAATAACTTTACTTCGGTTTATTTTTGATAAATTGAGTAGTCTTCTGCTACGAAACGAGTCTACTGCTACCAAATGGAGCCTGGTTTGCCTCATGTTTGGGATTTATACTAAGTTTCTATTTTCTTTCTGAGTGGATTTTGTTTATTATTACACTGCTTATTCCCTTTGGCTTACCTGATGGCAAAGAATGTCAGAAAATTGTTGTAACCATTAGGATATCGTAGAAATCTAACCACTCAAGTTTGGTCTGATGTCACTGTCTAATGTCCTGCTGCAAAGTCGTCTTGTTGGTGCGGTTTTCTTTCAGTAGCCATGGCTACTTTTGCACTTGAGAATGTGTTTCTCATCCATGAATTAAGCCCTGAGCCTTAATCTCGTGATGCTTCTGTTAGTTTTTGATGCTTACTTCTCGTCTTTTCTGATGAGGGCCTTTTCTGATTTTGGTGTTGCAGTTGAATGTTGAGTACCATTTCCCATCAGATCCAAAATACTTCGACATCAGCAACTAAAAGGGATACAAACATCTATATCATAGCTGTACATATTTACCTTCTTGTACATTCCTAGTCTTACAGCAAAGCCATTTCTTTGCTACATTTGTACAGTACTACTTCCGTTTTCAATATTCATTCATTGTGCAGTTATGCTTCTGAAGTTCTGAGTATCTACCCCACCCCTATGAGCAAGAGAGATTGCCAGAGAGAGAGGTTTGGACGATTGTCTTTATGAGGCCCTCGAATGAGCTGAACTTCTCCAGATGTTTTGACATTACATGTGGCATGATGAGATTATCTTTGGAAAGTTTTCAGGTCAGACAAAATGGGGGTCTAGGATGTCAAACTCAGATATAGAGCAACATGTGATTTATGTTCACTAAATCAAGCGAAAGGCTCTGGTTTGAGCTGGCAAAGTTAGCCGTCAGAGTATAGCTCAGTTAGTATCAACCTTCCTTTATGACCCCTTCTACAGGACGAATGGATCTGGTTCTCAGTCCTGCAGTTAGCTCAAGTGTTCTAGTTTCATACTTAACTCCAATATGTTGTATGGCATCTTAACCAAGACTTAGTGAATGAGGCAAGTGAATTCGATAATAGTTCCTTCATAAAACGTAACATGAATCTCAATGTTGGACCACTTGAATCAGGGGGAGTACCGAACTCTCAAAGAGGTACTAATTCACGGGGTCCCAGCTTAAGGTCCTACTAGTTCCAGAGGAGTTTTGTTTCACTTTACAGTTTTTTGTTTATTCTTGAAACAAAAATGCACTGTTTTTCCGGTGTGTCATTTTTCAGACATTACATAAGATTGTTACGGATGTAAGTGATAAAGAAGTAGAGGTGATCATCTGGCCGGGCCAGGCGGGCTTTGGACCAAAAGGTCGGGTCCAAACCGGCCTGGTCGGGCTCGGGCACGAAACGGGCATTTACGGCGCTTAATTGAGGGTTTTTATATCAAGTATAACTCTCGCCTCCGGTTTCCGTTTAAGTTGATTTTGTTTAATACTTATTTTTTCAAGATTTACGCAACCGAGGTTATAGAAGCATACAATTTCATTCATTAAAAAAAAAACCAGAATGTTTCTAACGCAATTATTATTATGTTTTTAGTTATAATTCTATTCAAAATAATTAAGAAAATGCAAATTTTGGCCATTTGAGCCGTACTTTAGGGCAACCTTATGCCCAAACCCGGCCCGACACAGCGCCGAGCCGGTTAGTTTGATCAGCTCTAGTAAGGAGGATAAATCAACAGGATTGTAGTCATAAATGACGTCCTCTACTAGTTGTCTGCCACACAGTTTTAACCAATTACAGTCCTAACATACTGTTCAAGCATGGCACCAAAAAATAATCTGCAGACAAATATGTATGCACTTGTGCACTCAGTTCCACATTTGATTTTGAGGTTAAAAATTCAAAACTTTGATCATACATATACAATAACCTACAAAGAATCATAATATGATAAGTTAAAATTCCTTTTATAAAAGTATTACATTTAATTAAAAAATAAATATGTGAGTTGAAAAATTAATTATGATCATAATGTTGTCTTGGAGACGGCGCAAATAAAAGTAAAATCTTATTGCGGATTAGAGGGAGTGTTTCTTATAGATAATAAAATGTCTGATAATATTTTCAAAGAAGAGCGACACGAATCCCTCTCCTTGCTTACAAATTTCTACTTCCGCTTTAATGAGACGATAACGAAAAATGGTCCTCTTATTGTCTTTGTCATAGCCTGTAAATCTGTAATATATAGTGAGTTGAACACTAGGACCTTTAAATTCAGCTTGATGTAAAATTTAACAAGACGTTAATGCTTTTTTGTACTATAATTATCAATCAAAGAACATCTCCATCTATTCAAAATTTTAGTCAATAAACTCAAGATGTATATCTATTTTTTTTTTTGTAAGAAAGATGAGGGAGAAAACCCTTACACACAAAAGGAAAACAAAACTAAAATAAAAGCAGAAAAACTAAACCAAGACCATGCGAGGCCAAGCAACCCCCATCACATCTTGCTCCAAAAGGTACTTGAGACATTGCGGAGGATGATCGAAGAGGGCCAGTGCCGCCCCTTGTCCTATAGCCAAAATAGCCAAGCAATCAGCGCAATCATTAGCTTTCCGGTAAATGTGAGTGATACTAGTCTCCCAAAACTCCTCCTCCAAAAGCTTCCTGCATTCCTGTAACATATGGAAATGCGCTAGATTCGCAAGTGGACATGCATGGACATAGTCGTTAATCAGTTAAGCACTCATTTGGGTATCAAAGTTTGGCAAAAGTAACAGATTGGGTATTAAACTTCAAAACGTAACAAATTGGGTATTAGAGGGGATAAAAAGACCACCCTACCCTTTATTTTACTAAAACACAAAACCCCAACTGTCCTTTTTTCTCTCCTCCACCGCACAGTACCTATCATGTTTCATCTCCTTGCCACTCCTCAACTACCGGCGTCGCCCACCCACAACCGCCACCAACACCTCCTCAACACTATCTTTCTCACTCTTCTACAACCCAACAAACACCCATCCCCCTCTTTCCTCTCCTTTCCACAACCCCATTAACACCAACCACCGTGAAGAATAAACCCCACGAACAACCCACCATCACCATCGGCTATCACCCTCCCCTAACAAAAGACCATCCCAGCCACCACCAACCACGAGCACCCACCTAATTAATATCTCTAAACCCGCTTCTCACTCTCCTTCTCCTGGGCCACGCATTTAAGAAACTCCGGCGAAAAATGGTTTTCGAGGGAGTCGTGGGTGGTCTGCGAAAATGGGTGGTTCTTGCAGGTTAAGCGAGCGGGGAGAGGGTGGTTGTTGTGGATTAAGCGCGGTGGGAGGGAACTAGTCTTGGGGTCAGCGTAGGGGAGGAGGGAGGTTTGCCGGTTAATGCAGGGGGGAGGGGCTGGTTGCTGCGGATGTGCGCGCTTAGGTTGGGAGGGGTGGTTGTGGGTGGGGCGTTGGGAAGGGGGATTATGGGGGGGAAGATATGAAGGGGGCAGGGGTGGTGGTGGGCGGTAGTGGCAGTGGCAGTCGTGGGAAGAAGAGGAAAGAGGGGGGAAAATGATGGGTTGATTTTAAGTGTTTTATGTTCAAAGGGGTAGCATGGTCATTTCCCCCACTTCAATACCCGATTTGTTACGTTTTAAAGTTCAATACCCAATTTGTTATATTTTGCAAACTTTAATACCCAACTGAGTGCTTAACTCTGTTTTTAACACACTATGCACTATGCAGAGACCTCTGATCGATCATTTCATCCCAACCTTAATGAGTAGAACTAATTAAATGGATTCAATTGTTCAAATCTCCAAGTCATTTCATCCCTCGACCCTCATCTCTCCCGAACGGGAAAAGAGCTACTACGTACCACTGTACCTGCGTCCAGCTTACGTTCCCAAGGTAAAATTCTTATAAACCTGAACTAAACTTTTGAGTATCTTCACAAAAAATACAATAAAAACTCATAATCAACTCCAGCCGAAATTACTGGGTCAAAGTCGTACACAAGCTGGAAAATATAATGTTCAGTTACGTAGTAAACCATTCATCATTCATGGCGAGTGGTTATTGGAAATTTTTTATTGCATGGAAGCCATTTCCCATAAAAAAACAAAACACTAATTATAAATGAAAAAGGCCGCTTGGAATATGGCTACCTTGACTCCATGAGTATGGTTTCCGCTTCCTGAGAACACCGCAAATGTTCCTCCCTTTGTTCTTCGAATTGGTGCTTTGCGGTGGCTGTATGTAATGTAAGTTACATTAGTTTTAATAGAAAACGAATTGAGTTCTTTCATTTTCAATTTTTCTAATAGTTACGAGGAGACGTACGTGACTGTACATGATCTGCTAAGTGTGAGCCATCCTACTCAATGCTCGACAAATATTATACGTGCAACTAAAAACCTCTCAATGTTGGTTGCTTGGTTTTATGAACCATTTATCGTACATTCAGTATCAAACAGTGGGCCTTTTGCACGTAGCCTATTGGCTTGGTGATAAACGGTAAGGCATATTTGCAGGATCCTGGATTTAATTGAAAGATTATTGCATCATCGACGATCAATGCTTACACCTCTCACAAGGAGGATGCTATCAATAATATTGATGACCGACCACCTCCTTGTGAGAGATAGGAGTAATGGACCATGTAAAAATTTCTCGGATTTGAGGCCTTTGTATCACGTTAGGGCCTTAGGGGTGATGAGAATTTCGATCTCCAAGCTCAATTTTTAGGTGCATTTAGCATCATTAATTAGCTGTATATTATTGATATATAGTTGTTAATATTTTTAGTAAGGGCGTGTTTGTCAATAATTTTTGAAGTACATGATAGTTTTTTTGACCCATTCCAAAAGCTTATATTCTTAAAAAGTTTTGTTGGCTAAGTAGATTATGTGGTAGATAGTAATATAGCTTTCAAATGAGCTTTTCTCGATCATGCATGGCTCAAGATAATGTTTCAAGGTAGGTTATGAAAAAGTTCTTCTAAATTTGCCCCAAAATCTCAACTATTTATATTTGCCCCAAACTCTTTACTTAAGCGTGTTTGGTTGAGAGTAGTACATGGATGGGTGACACTCTCTGGTAAGAAGTTTCCATGTACGTTTGTTAACATTCGTCAGCCCATGAAGAGTTGGGGTGTTACTTATGAGCTTTTAATGAAAAACAACTATTTTATATTAGGACTTCTACTCAAACATCCTGTAGTGAAATACCAACTGCATATGTGATCGAGAAGGGACTTATCTCACATATTGTAACCAATTTCAACCAATCCAAATATTGAACAACTAAACAACCAAAATTCATGTAGTTGATAACATATCATAACCAAAATCAACCTATCCAAACATTGAACAACTAAACAACTAGAGCCATAACGTCTTCAAAATAGTTCTCTACATGTTTTCTTTGTCAAATAGAATATGTTCTCAAACAATAGTTATAGACAAACAAATTGGCTACCAGGCCAGAACTATAACTAAAATTTTCATCAGATGTCTTTCGGCTCAATTCTCTAGTATAAATTGTTGACCCAACTTCTCCTAGATATCCAGATCATTATCTTTCTACCACAAACGAATTCATCCAGCAACAGTATAGGAAACAACAAAAGGATAATATTCTGAAGAGACATACCTTCCTCCAGTTGGAGACCGAACTTACGTTGCTCAATCAAATACCACATGGCCAAACTACTTTGCACCATACAAAGCCTCCAACTTTGAACCCAAAGTAGATGCTAGTTAATTGCCAACTGCCAAAACCCAAAAATATTTCTTCCAGAGTAACTCATCAATCTAGAAAAATCAACTTGATATTATACCTCCAAGTTACCCATCTAAGGGCTCAACTAAACAATCATAGACCCAAATATTAACTAGCTCTGATAGTCTGATATCAATTATTATACGGAAGCGCGGTGAGAGACAATGTTGAATAAACAAACAAGAAAGACAAGACACATATTTTTAAGTGATTCACTATCAATGCTTTAGTTGCGCCCACCAGAGGACCCTGAATTCACTACATAATGAGAAAATAAGTACAAAATTACAAACCCAAAATTCAGGCCAAAAGAGAAATTTCTAACCCTAAACTTTTCTCCCTGAATTTCTCTAAAAGCATCCAAGGGACCCAGGGTGTTTATATATTAAACTCTACCAGTGCAAATATGCAATGACCAAATACAATAAGGAAAGTAACGATATAAGGGATATTACAAATATTCCTTATTTCACTATTTTAACAAAACGACTGAAGAAGATATCTTTAAAGGCTTGTCTCGAATCAAACCAAAAAACAAGAACAAGAGCTCGCTTGACTAGAGTGAGCTTTCGTCGGGCGTCTTTGGCTCTTACCAAATCTGCCTAGATGCGCTCCTTTACTCGACTCGAGCCACTCGACTCAAGTCGACTCTTCTTCTCTGGATTCTCAGCACTTCCTTGCCTCATCTCGTCCGAACCCGAAACTGATCGTTTAAGTCACATCCTAACAACAACAATAACAACAAGAACAATAATAATCACAAACAACAATTAATGCTTTAGATTCCAAAACAACAAATAAAATTTTGATTAAAAAAAAAATATAACAAGTAGTTGATAATGATAAATTTGGTTGAAAATAATACAAAAATAAAGTTATTATTATAGTATAGCAAATGGCAAATATGTAAGATAAAAGTTTAGAAATCGTGTAAAGGTATAGTTTTTTATAAAAAAAAAAAAAAGGCAAGGGTAAACTGGGAAAAAACAATATAATTGAAATTTTCATTATGAAATCTTTCTCAATTAACCATCAAGCAATTATATTGGTTAATGAAGTTTTGGTCAAATAAGGCAAGTTAGTTAAACAAGGTGGGTGAAAAGTTGTTATTTCTGTTTGGCCTAATTTTTGAAAAACTGTTTTTACTTCTCAAAAATAATTTATCTAAAAACTGGTTATTGAAAAAAACTTGTTGAGTTTGGCCTAATTTATAGTAAAAGAGTTTATAACGTTTAGAAGTATTTGGCCTATTTATTTCTACACATAGTTTTTTTCTTTTTTAGAGAGTTTGAATATTGTATTTATGGGATAACAAAAGATTTTCCTTCTTTAAATAATAAATTTTGCAAGAAATAAAAACAGAAGCAGCATTTTGGTGCTTCTGTTTTTGGGGGTCAAAAACTGCTTTTTGGGTTTTTAAAAAACACTATATTTGGCCATGCTTGCAACTTTTGGGTTGAAAAACACTTCCAAAAGTTAGGTCAAACACATACTAAGCACACTCATAATCATAACTTGAGGTGATGTGGGTATTTGTACCATTATTTGTAATAAAATGGTTGCTTTAAAACTATTTTTCATTGTTATGCACTAACCAAATTAAATTTCTGGCTCAGAATGACTTTTGAGACGATTTTATTTAATTTTTGTTTACTTTTGTTATGGTATTGTATAACTCTTTTGACGAGAGGGATAAAAGTCGACACAAATTTTTAGAAAAGACTTATAAAAGTTTACGAGCTCTCTATAATATAGATCGCTAAAGCAACCTAAGCTTTATGAAAATTCAAGTCAAAATAGAGCTAGTAATTCTAGTTATATTCTTTTGTTGGGCGAACATGGCTGACTTGTATGATGAAAAAAAAAAAACTGCAAAGTTGATTAGATGATACTAGTTTCTCATCCCATGCAAAGCATGGTTTCATCTTTTTTAAGAAAAAGAATTCATCTATTTTTATATATATTAACGTGGCAGATTTTATTTTCTTTTTAGTCTCAATTTTATAGATTTTTCCTTAACACAACAAAAATCAAAGTAA